>AXZN01000021.1:0-243218 GCA_000498155.1 Shiraia sp. slf14
TATTAATTATATTATAAATTACCTTATACTTAATAAGATCTTAATTATTATATATACTAACTTATTATTTCTTTATAAGTACTTTATTAAATTAAATATAATAAAAGAGAAGTAACTTATAATTAATATTCTTACTTTATAAGAGACTTATAAGTATAGTAAGCTTAATAATATATACTAAATTAATAAATATAATAACCTAGCTAATACTATAATAAAATTCTTTTCTAATACTATAATAAAGAGCTTTATTAATATAAATAAGCTTAAGCTTTATATATAAGAATAAGTTAATTATAGTAAGAGCTAAATAAATAACTAAGGCTTTAGTAGAGATATATAAGCTAAAGGTATAAAAAGCGCTAGCTTTAGATAAGAAATTAGATACTATCTACTTAATAAATTTTATAGTAAATTTAAGTATTTTAGCTTATTACTAGCTTATATAAACTAAAAATAAGAAAAAAAGAGCTAGTATTTAGTATAAAACTTAAACTTATATATAAGTAACTTAATTTAATTTATAAAGTTACTTATTTATCTTATATTATTTATATTATAAATAATAGTATATAGATTATATATAAAGATATACGCGTATACTTATAGTCTACCTCTTTTATATATTAATAAGCTAGCGTACTTTATAGAAACTATAGATTACTACTACTTTAACTTATTATAATAACCTTATAATCTATCTAATTCTTTACTATATTAATACTATATATAATAATTTTTTAATATCTATTATATATATACTTATAGCTTATATTTATATCTTATAAACTAATATTATATTTTATTATTATAAATAATAAGATATAAAAAAAACTTTAAATAAGTATTATATAAACTTATTTTATATTAACTTTTTTACTATAATAAACTAACTATATCTTATATATAATAATAGCTATACTATCTTATATATATAATACTACTTCTTTATATATTTCTTATATACTTTAGATATAGTTTTAAAGAAAAAATTAAGTATTAAAGATTTTAATATTTATATATAAAGTTTAAAAAAGAAATTTAGCTTTAACTTTTTATACTATATACTAAGATCTTATTACTTAAGTTCTTAAGTTAAGTTAATTATAATAATCTAATATTATTAAATTTTATAAATTATATATATAATATTTCTTAGCTTAATTAGTAGTAATTAATTACTTAGTATTACTAATTATAACTAATTACTAAGTATATAGTATAGTTAATATAAGCTACTTAGTACTTAGCTTTACTAAAATCTACTAATTACTAATTATATTATATAATCTTCTTTTTTACTTACTATACTATAATACTAACTTAGTTAGTACTATTCTTTAGTAATTACTTTTATTTCTATTTTCTAAGTTATAATACTAAAGTTTAAATATTTAGTAAGTAGTTAGTTATTATATAAGTAGTCTTTAAGAAATTCTATATTTTAAATATAAGTACTTTTAAAGATAATAGTATTTATAAAGTATAAAAAGCTTAGATAATTTTTATTAGTTTAGTATATAATAAAAAAGTCTAGACTATTAATACTTATAATTACTTATATATACTTAACTTCTTATACTACTTACTTACTACTTATAAGTTTAAGTCTTATTATAAGTAGAAAAGAAAGATAGTACTTACTTAAGAAATATATAAGCTAGTATATATACTTAGTAAGTATTAAATTCTTACTTATTATATATACTAGTATATTTACTAATATATATACCTACTATATATAAACTCTTACTTTATATATAGACTAGTTTTTTTCTATATAAAAGGTATATATAACTAAACTAATATACTTAGGTTAGTAAAATAATTCTATTTTTAGATTTTTTTTTTTAAATATCTAATAAAATAAATAATATATTATAAAATTTTATTACTTTTTTATATACTTTAAGTAGTATAGTATCTTATATTAAAATATTAAAGTAAACTAATTACTTTTATTTTCTAACTTCTAACCTTAAAGGCTTATCTATAGTTCTACCAACGCACACTACCCTCGCTGTTCAAGGCCTCGACGGTAGACATACCCGCGGCATGCACCCAAAATGTGTCTGGTTCGATCACCCTACGAGGCTAGAGTGCGATGCTGTTGACGTCCGTCAAATCATGGGCGTTTGGAAACCAATCTGGCGCTAGGTGTATTGGCATCGCCATCAACGCCTCGAGAAACGCGATCACACGAGTTTGGCCCTCACAATGCGGCGGAAAGATGGTGCATAAGCCCGGGAACGCCTGGAAGAAAAGTTCGATATAACCGCTGGCGTTGGGCGTACTTGTGCGGTTCGCGATCCCATAAGGTGTCATTTCGATGAGTTCAGGTCGGCTGCGAAACTGCTCTAGGCGATGTGTGGACTCGCGCGTCACCCAAGCGTCGAAGTCTCGAGCGACTTTGGTAGCGTCCTGAGTGCCATCGGCTAAGGCGTGTAGGATTGCCTTGCAATAGACGACATCTTTATCAGTGCTATCTTCATAAACGGGGACGCTCAAAGGTAATTGAGTGGCTGTTCTGGCAGCCATGATCACCTAATGTACTTGGCATGTGATTAGTGCGCGCGAGCAAACAATAGAAACACGATGGGCTCGAGAACTCAAACGGTGTTGTATATCCGTGGTCGTTGGACCTTAAGGAAAATGAAGTGACGTGTAGAAGTATTTTAAGGAAATCTGGAACTTCCCACAGCCACGTGCGTTCGGGGTGGATTCAGAGTAGCTGCCTATTGCCGCATTTACACCTCCTAATCATGCGCCGACATGACAATGCAATGAATCATTGAATGACGAGTCTCGGCTCGCGTCATATTAGAAGCCCTATCCTAGGGCTGCAAGGATCAGAATAATTTCCGTCGGCATTGCCATGTCACCGACCTACCGGCCACTGAACTCAGGCCCCGCCAAGATCTCCTATGCAACCACAAGCTCTTCGATCACGTAGGGACTGATGACATCTGGCGACCGTAATGCGGTGTGTCCCACCAAAAATTGAATCGCTTAGCAGTATAGAACCAAGTGTATACTTCGAACTATCGGAAAGATTAATCTATACCAACATCATATTTGGCCGATTAAGACTGCATACATGCATTTGAAAGGATCTAGAAAGGCTCCTCTCCTTGAATATAGAGAAGAATCAAGCAAAAGAGCAACAGTATATCTTGTAAACTATCTAACCTTCGAACTCCACTTGTCCATACTTCTCAACTTTCTCCAAAATCTATTTCCCTCAAATTGTACTTCCAATGGCTCTCGCTATTACGCCCATCTTTGCTCTGCCTGTTGATGAGGGTAGCAATGGCCTTGCTCCCCGTGCCAACACCTACATCTGTCAGCCCGAAACACAGCCAGGAAAACCCGACGTGAAGCCGTTCACTGTCACAGAGGACCGTGCAATTACACAGGCCAAACATGCCTTGTATACGCCAGGCAGGTCGGGCGATCCACACAAGTACGGTAACGACGACGGAACCAAATGGTCTGTCAATGGCTGTGACGGCAAAAATCAACTTTACGAGTGTATGTCTTTCCTCTGTTCACCACAATTTATTAGAGACAGCAATGCAAGCTAACATACTAATGAGACCCTATCTACTAGGACGCCGTCAAAAGGGAATGGATGAAGGACGCACTTTCGTCCAGCCAGGATAAGACTCCGCTCCGCCTTGTATATATTGAGGACAAAGGCAAGCCAGCAAAGACTGGAAAACCAAATAGACCTAAAATCTGTAGTGTTATGATTCACTCTGAAGTTCACGCGAATTTCCAGGGCGCGGGTCCTTTCATAAAGTGCACCCTTGAGTAAGCAATAGGTATGCATTGTTGCCTTCTGCGTACAGATGTCTCGCAATTGCTAAAGGCCTGTATTAGAGTTCGTTGGATTTGGCGTTTCCTTATTCATTTGCCATGTTGGATTGCTCTTCGGGTTTTACTTCACTCATTAATAAATAAATATATTTTCTCTTAGGTTGAGGTGTTCTGCGTGTAGGTATGGATAAAAGAGAATAAGAAAAACAATCGTACATAGGCGTACATATTAGTAGTTTAATTAGGGTTAACGTTTATCACTTTGGGACTAACACTGAATTCATTACCTAAGTAATGCAAGAACATCGCAGCCGCACTACCGGTGGGAAGTGTCAGGTTCTATGAATGAAAGAGAGAATCTACGTTTATTGTTTTGGGATAGATTGGCGTTGGCGAGGAAGGACTAAGCAAAAGTGCAATGACTAAGATACTAAACGTCGAGTCAATACAATCTTCCGATTGTGCTCTGCGAACATGCTTAAAGAGACGTGCTGTTGCTTAAGGCTATACTCTTGATATTATATATGAATGTATGTCTGAATCAATCCTAACCTGAAAATACTTCCTCATATCCCCAGAAATCGGAGTGAAAACTAAAAAAAAGCTGTATTGCGATGGCAATGCTACCAATGATGCAAATAGATCCGATGCAGAAGGTCACAAAGTAAAACAACTCGAGCGGGCGTTCATAGAACCACATCCGGTCGCCGTCCGGACGATCGTTCTTCTCACACCCTGTGACGCGACCATCTGGAACGTACTTGAAGTCAATAATTGAGCCACCGTGGAGTCCATACTTTGAATGGATGATAGCGTTGTGTAGGGTGACACGATAAAAGTCGACCAACCAAGCCTCGAAGGATGGCAGCCAGCGCTGAGCGGTGGCGAGGGTAGACACAAGCCAGCAATGGCCTTTGAAACAAGCGTAAGAATACCAACCGGGCCTCCCCATGCCGAGCTGGTCACACAGTTCGTCACCGTTGAGCCTGCGGCTGGCAGCTTGGATGAAGCCACCTGAGATGTTGACAGGCGGGAGATCCTTCAGAGCCTGGACGAAGTTGTGTCCAACAATAAGAGAGGAAGGTGTAACAAACAACTCGTTGTAACTGAGCGACTCCATGATCGCTTTAGCCTGGCGTGTCGTTGCGAAGAAGTTGGGAGGTGTACCAATCACGTACGCGATGTATCTCCACAACGCAATATAGTCGTCGATTTCGCCCTGGCTTGGGCGGACACCCATGTGTGGCAGCTGCTGCCATGCATGATTGCAGCCAAAGGTGGTGATGGCATGAATCGAGTCGAGCGTGTTCAGTGGCACGCCGTGGACGGTAGTGTCAAAGTAGGTGGGGCCCTTGGCCTCAGCCACCCGCAGCATGCGTTCTCGAACCATAGAGTGCAATAGACGCACCCGTATCGTCGTTATGTGTCCCTTTCCGCCCGGTTTTATGAAAGCCAAAGAATGTGTCACTTCGAGCACTAGCTGGAAAGTTTCCAGCAAACGCCGCCGTAGTGCCCGCGTACTGAAGCCGCCGGTACGCAGCAACACCTCGACAACGCTGGACGATGCCGAGTTTTCGCCAACAAAACCCTGAAACGCGAAACCAATGAGGTTTCCCAAAGCGTAGCGGTAGAAGAAGCGTTGTCCACGCTCGAGCTGCACCCAGTCGACCCAGTCCGGAATTGTATTGACCTCGGCCCAGAACTTCTTCAGCGTTTCGTCATGCTCGTGGTTGGCCTGAAGAATTGCGTACATGTCCATCTTGGCCGGTTCCTCTCCTCGTTGCTTGCGAGCCTCCTGCTCACGTTGGTGAATCTCCTGAATCTTGTTCACAGTAGCAGAGCCTAGTTCATCGTGCTGGAAGCGGAGGAGATCTGTCTCTTCCTTGGGAATATGATGTTTGGTCCAGTGGAAAGAATGGTTACCAACAGTGCAGAGGTCGCCTGTGCCAGGATCAGAGCGTTTAAGGCTACCCATGACTTTTCAGTATGAGATAGCAAAGATTCATGGGTCTCCTCGCTATGTGATATCAGGATGAAAAAGAAGGGCGATAGGAGGATGTAGCTTTATGGTGTAGGGGAGCGCGCTCCTGAAACAAAAGTTCTACGACACAAACGTGAATGTGAGAATGCATATGCAAATGGAGCAGTGACGCGCTCAGGCCTTTTGAGTGCTGTCCATAAGCCATCCGCATACCGTGCAGACATGCGCGTCCGATTCGATTGGCAGCTTACCACGGCTCTGATCGGAATCAAATTCTCTTCGCCCGAACACATAGCTTGTCATGCCAGGTGATGCACATGCACAGCATTGAGGCAGTAAATAACACTAACGTTATTGAGAATTTCACTAGCCAAAGGTAGTTAGCACTTTCTATTTGTGCACTTTCTTTTCGCTTATTATCTTTCTGGGCAGATCCTTCGTCTATTACATGCGTGACTAGTTATTACTTCTTGGCTACAAACCGATCCAATTAAGAGATAATTTTGAAGTCTTACATCATTACTATTCGTATCACTCGACGAGTTAGAGAATCTCTAACTATTTTTCTAATTTTATATCACATCTATACTCCTTTTAGTTAGAAACCTACAGTACTAAAGGTTGACTAGTCAGACTGTACATACTAATCTCATTACTCTTTGAGCCTTGGTTCGGCGACCTGCGTAAGCTCATTACATTGTTCAAAAAATTAGGCGCTATCGCACCTACGTTTCTGACACAATGAGAGGTATATCATTCTCTGGATTTCTACTTTTTAAGCTCGCAACTTTGTCTATCATCACTCGGCAAAGTGCAATATCAGACTAGCCAAGGACATTCACCTGCCAGTCAACCTGTGACGTCTTGAGATTTTCTATGCTTATATCTTCGTTTGTACAATTAATCGTTCGAAGCCATAAAGCTACTTTGTATCAAGTTCAGAAGCACAATGACCTCATTCATGGAAGACAGAACTGTCGTCGTCCTCCCGGACATGTTCAAGTGTTTTCTGGTGGAAGAACCCCGGGTAAATGAAGCATACCAAATGGCAAAGATTGCATCAGAAGAATGGCTTGCAGAGTAGCCCGCCACATATCTAGATGAAAAGGGCAAGCGCACACTAACAGCGACTCCCAGGAATTGCGGTTTCATGCCCTTGATGCGCAAAAAGGTTCACGCTTGCGACTTTTCTTGGTTCATCTCGATCGCGGCGCCGGATGCTCCCGTGAATAGGTTGAAAACCATGTGCGACTGGGGAAACTGGGTCTTCCCTTTTGACGACAGTAAGTAAGCTCAAATTATGGCCTCTCAACAAAACATATCTGGCTACTTTCACCTGAACGAGATCTACTCAAGACTGACACTCTTTCAACGTGCAGTGTTCGACTCCGGCTATTTAAAAACCGACCTTCACACTTCTCAGTACGTTCTTGATAGCCTCATGGCCGATATGATGGGCAATCAGTTTGTTGGTGTCAAATTGCCTCTTGTCAAGGCACATGATGATGTTTTCAGGAGGCTTCAAGAAGGTTCATCACTAGGTACCCAAGCACGCTTTACTCGTGCTATGCAGCAATACACATCGGGTGTGGCAAGTCATGTTGAGCATTTCACAACCAACCACATTCCTTCGCTCGAGGAAATGCTGCAAACACGACAGTTATCAGTTGGCGTCGCACCACTATACCATCTTGTCGTATATGCGCATGATATTCAGCTCCCTGACGAGGTCTTTGATCATCTGGTCATCCAAACCTTGGAGCGCCTTGGAGCTGATTTCATCATCCTGTACGCTGTTTCGCATCTATACTCCACACTACCAGACCTCAGCTACTGACCACGGTTCACAACAGTTCGAACGACATTCTCTCATACCGAAGAGAAGAGGTAGGGCTGCATAACTCTGTCTGTATTTATAGAACGGCTGAGTTCTAATCATCTTCGGATATAGAGCGAAGACTGCCCCTTCAACATGATCGCTGCCTGTCGCTCAGCCGGCCAGTCAGCCCAAGAAGCTTTCGACACGGTGGGCGCCTTACTTGAAAATCGTTACAGTCAATGGGATCAAGCCATCAATTGTCTTCCGAGCTGGGGCACTGAAGTTGACTTACAGGTCCGACGCTACGTTGAGGGCATCCAGAACATTGTACAAGCCAACCTTAGCTGGAGGTATGTGGCTTTTCTCATGTGATACGTTATATGCTCATTGATCATCTAGTTTCCGCTCCAAGCGATATTTTGGGGAGAGGGCGTTAGAGGTACGCCGCACCCGCGAAATCGATGTATTGACCGAGCCTCCATATCTCAAGGCTGTGGAACGCTCGCAATCAAATCTTAAAGCGGTGGTTAGATCTGGAGCCAGTAGTGCGATCGATTACTCTGTGGGACACACCGGAGAATCGGCCAAAGCACCAGAGCCCACATATCAACACCTTGTCTATCAGCAATGAATTCAAAGTAATTTGGAAAGAATTCCAGAAAATCTTTGAATTGAGTGATTACCGCGTTCGCGTTCGAGGAGGTCTTATTAGCGCGGCTCCACAACTCATGGGGATGACACTAGAGAGCGTCTGTCAAAATTTAGATTGCATTGGGGGCTACATTAGAGTTAGATCGTGGAATCATTGGTGAGTGTTATTATTGGCATGCTATGTTTTGACACATCAAGCGCCCAGAGAATCCTTTCACAACTTAGATCTTCGCAGCTAACTACCTGGTACTGAGCGTTATCGATGGCCAGCTAGACCTTTAAGTAGAATCAGGGTTAGATTTCACAATACGCCCTTCGTCATGGCGAAATTGCATTGAAAGTCCAGCTACTATTATTAGGGGAACTCTGACGTGGGTACACCTTCCCGGGTTGTTCATTGTAGCTCGCAGTGCAGATTTAGTCATCTGTCGATAGTTTGTGGTGTATACAGCCTACGTTCTTATCATGCGAATATCTGCAATACCAATATTTTGGGGTCTGGTAAAGACACACGAACTCTTGCGAGTTATTGCATGACGGTCTGGTCACATTATACCATCCTTAGCTGCTTTTTGTGGTGTGATGAGCAGCAGCTGTCGCAGAGCTGTGGCGGCGGTATCAGATTTCAATTGCTTATCTTCTCTATGATATGAATCGCGCTGCAATAATCAAATTAAGTACAACCTCACTCACAATCAGCAGCCAGGTGCTGATATATCTACCAGAAGCATCCACGTGGTCTTCCCAATCCTTTCGAAATAAAGTATCGGGTACCTGGTAAACGATGACTATATCGCGACACATCAATTACTGTAGTATGTCCCATTCGGCCATGTACACTGCCAGTAAATCGCGCAATATGGCAGCTGCAGAGTATCAGAGTTTGGCTCTGGGCCTGCATCAGTCAGTAGCAATGCTGATACACCATGCGGCGGTAATTTGACTGTCATGTTCCGCATGGCTGTTCCATTATGTGTGTGTGTCCACATATCGTACACGTTGTAGAGTCGACCAGAGCGAATGGCCCAGCTCTCGGTAAGATTGAAAAACATATCCTGGGTTGTGTCCAAAGTATTGAGAAGCATAAAGACAACACCATAGCTGCTATTGCCAGACCAATACTGTGCAGGATGCGTGATATTGGAAATGAAGTCGGGTTGATTGTTGCCCCAGCGGAAGGGCGAGATAGATTCGCCGACGTTCGGATCCTGGTTAATCTTGATGAGGTCAAAGTTTTTCAGTATCTCCACCGATTCTTTCGAAGCATTTGTCAGATTCGTTGAGATGAAGAGTGGGCTTTTGAGCAATGCCCATGCTGTGAAGTGGCTCTTTGCTTCATCCACAGTCAGGTTTCCAATCGGGCTGCCTTGACCTGTGTTTCCAACCTCAAGCATGTCCATATCATTCCGGCCGTGAAAATCAGTTGCCCAGTAGTGGAAACTTGCGTTATCAATGATGGCGGTAAGAGAACTCCACCACGGTTTGATATCGCCATTGATTCGCCAGCTATGTCCAAGTCGCTTGCCCCAGATCCAGGGTTGTTGCCAACCCCATTCGCAGATCGAGAACCAAAAAGGCGACGCCTCTGTCTGCGCTGATTCTGCAGCGATTGCATCTGCCATTCGTGCATAGCGACCGTATACATTCTCCTGTGTGATGTTGTCGAAAGGGATGTAACAGTTATCGTACTTGAGATAATCAAATCCCCAGTCTCTGAAAGTCTGTAAATCCTGTTGTTCGTGGCCGTAAGAGCCTGGGTAGCCAGCACAGGTTTTGTATCCTGCATCTGAATACGCCGATGCGGTGATGCCGAGTTCTTTCAACTTCTTAGTCAAGTTTCTCATTCCCGAGGGAAACCTCTCGAAGTCTAGTAGAGTTAGGAAGGAAGCCTCACTCGATACTTATGGTTACCTTGAAGTAGCTGTCCAGCTGCGCCACGCTGTTTTTTTGTGAAGCAGTCGTCAAAAATGATTGAGTTGTAGCCAGCCGTTACTAGGCCCTCCTCGACCATAGAATGAGCCATAGCAAGTAAACCGGCCTCGTCATAACGGCATCCAAAGGCATTGAAAGCTAGGTACATTATGAATCGCAGTAATTCGTAAGTCTGAATGAAGACCAACTGTTGTAGCCCATTTTCGGTAATTTTCCCACTCCATTGTTCAGGCCAGCTGCGACACTGAATAGATTGCCAAAAAGTAAAAGCATACTGATAACCGAATGTAAAATTTACGCCTGCTCAATTGCAGGTTCGACACTAACCGTAGAAACGATAGGTAAGATTACTCGACGTCGCTTAAAGAAACCCGTTGCCCGATTCAAGCTCAAAGAATAACGAGACCTCTAGTTACTTCCATCTGTGCAATTCTTATAGTGATTAGCTTGTACACTCCATAAGCCTAAGGCACATCTAATCTTGAGTACGGAGCGCAGTTATTCGCGCATTAACTATTGGTGATGTGTAGGATTTGCGGTGGAATTTCCAAATCAAGGTCCATCCCACTCCGCAGTAGTATGAAGTTTTCCCGTCTAAATTACCTCACGCCCCACTTCCCCATAATCCGCTTACAGCAGCCATGTTATAGATGTGTGTATGTGAGCTGATGTAAAAAGACTGCCAGGATTCTTAGCATTGGATAAATTTCTAATTCTTAGCCCGCCCAAGATATGCCGAGTCATAATAGTTCCGCTTGCCGCAGCATTAGCACACTCATTCAGATTGCCTAAGAAAGGCCTGAGACTGAGCTCTGAGAGTATGAGATAGCCGGTGAAAACAAGCAGCGTATGACGGAACTCGTAGCTTTTGGTAAACGCTCTATCGTTGGCCTTGTTCTATCTATCTTGGAGCAGCTGATCACGCATGCCCCATTTCGAGAGACGTAGGAGGTTGTTGGTATTACCCGGAAAGCGTAGGAGATGAACAATACCAATGCTGAATAACGTAATAAACCCTTGCCAATTTTGTATGCTTCAGAGTATGATGACATTGTATCTGTTCACAGCGTTGCAATGAATTTATTTTCTCATGTGTCATGTTTAATGTTCTCAAGATTGCTTGCAGCTCTTTATCCTTCGTATTCGTTACTAAAGCTTGACCTTACCCCTATCCCACGTACTCTCATATGTTGCCTCCCAAAGCCCCCATGAAGCCACCTTGCCCTCTATCGCCTTTTCTACCTCCGCCTTATCTGGTACATTACTCAATCTTTCTGGGTACAACTTCGCATTTAGTGCAACGAGTTCAAATAAGTATCGATGCGGACCATGCCCCAGTGGCGGTCTGGGCGCGATGTATATGATGTTGCGCCTGTTTTTGCCCACGCGATAACCGCTCGCAATTCGCTTCACGCCATATGACTCTCCAACAAGATCAATATCTTTCGGACCGAACGAAGTCACATCAGGAGGGATGAAAGTGTATAACCCATGGACATTGGGGTGGCCCATTGGCGCGTCAGGATCTTCCACGAGCAGCAAAAGCTCTTGAGTGGTTGGGGGAAGCGAGGCGCGAGACCACGTCAATTGAGGGAAACGTGCTGAGCCAAACTTGGAGTACTCGTGAGAAAGGATCGCACCCGTGGGACCACAGTCTGGGGATGTCACAGGGATGGTTGCATTTGGATGCTGTTTGAAAGCGGTAGATTTGCAAAAGAGTTGTGCGTCGTAAGCGCGTCGGCGGTAAAGCAGGCGGCCTAAGAGGTATTCAATGATTTTCAGAAGTGCAGACATGACAAAGAAGCGGTCATGCGATCAAACAGCATTTGTATACAGTCGTAATTGTCCAATATTTCATGGAATGAAAGTTCATGTCCGACAACTCAAACTGTAGTTAGGGTTGCACAACGGAAGCGGCGGGGTGGAGGAGCGATGGGCCGTCATGACTGCGTAAGCTGCGAGAACGGGCTGAGTTGCACGCCTAAGGTCCACGCATACGACAACAATCGACGACCCGACGGGTTTGCGAAACTAATTTAAAGACTTGTAGTGTTGCCCAATCGGTGTTTATGATGACAAGTCACCGATTCGCAACGCTTCAATCTACCCAGGTATCCGAGTATCTACACAGGTACACATGCACATGCGTACCACACAAAAAGACGCACTTTCATCCCGCACGCCTCCCTGGATGGAGCCGCATCATGACACTTTCCACGAATTAATCTTGATCAGCATCTGTTTATTCTGCAATTGCGACCGCGCAACAGTTTCCAATCAAAAGCAATGTGATACCAATGGTGGGCCTATGGGTCACTGGCTGCAATATTATGTGATCGGACTCTCGGAGCTAAGGGAGCGGTGTTAGTAGCAGTCCGAGAGGATCTATCTAATAGAACGCCCCGATTCGTTTAACAAGATAATCTGCCGGAGCGAAGCCACACTCATAGTTGCTTTTCCGTGCAACTATGCTGCTTTGAAATGATATGCAAATGCGTTACGTTCCGTCTTACAACGCAAGCTATACCTAGATATAACAGCTGCTATCAGCGCGACGAGTCCGAAGGTGCATGACAAGATCGTCTTTTTCGGAGGTTGATTCGAACTTTCCAGAGAATCACGACGCGAAAGCGTATGATTACCACTGTCAGCAACGATGCTCATGAGCTAATCGATCGCCCGAGTGACTTATTCAATAGATGAGAGATAACATCCAGTATAACAGAGACTAATTGAAAGTCCATGTGGCGCTTAACAACGCTTCGCTAGATTCAATAAACAAACGTACATTCAAGGTCATTGAATACACATTTATAGTCCATCAAACCAATATTCGTTGCTCCGCATCCAACAGTAACGGATAAACAATATACCAAAACACCAGATAGGAAGTAATCTTGGTACCCGTTCTCTTGAAAAATAGCAAAAAATTGATTTTGACTGCCAGGATTTCTATGAGCGAAAGCAGGAGCGAAACGCCGAATTCACGAAGACCGTTACGCATCGTCGTACGTGGAGAAATTAGCATCGAGAATTTTGTCGCCATTCTTTACTAACACAGAGCCATATATATCGCCAAGGAAGTCCTGGACGACGATAGCAACCGCGAGCATTACTGCAACGCTGAACAACATGACCCAATCATCGAGAAGGAGGCGTCTACGTTTATAGAATGCCTCCAAGCTTACTAGCTGTAATGTGGCCTGTACTTTAACGTTTTCGAAGAGAGAGTCTGGGTTCATAATTGTGTGCAAGACCATAATTCCACTACTTGGGCGCAGAGTCCTGCTAGATGAGATAGGAAGCTTAATCAGTTCTTACAGCGCAATTATTTTAAAGACAGCTATAAAACTAGGTATGGACGATTTCGCTGCAGCTTCTAAAAGCCTCTCTCTTATCGCTTGGGTGTGTGTTACATGGATTTGGAGTTCGTAAGCTGATTAAGTTATGCAAGACTAAATGTAAAACTCAGAAACAAGCTTTGTTGGACCGCCACTTCTCTGCATACATGCCTGCCTTAAGTAAGGGCTACTCATGAATGTGCTGACACAGCTGTACTATGTATGTTTGCTCATTTGCCCTGCGGCACGGTTTCTTAGCTGTGTGACGTGAGTAAACCCTAGCCCAACGGTGCGTGGGTGCCTACCTAGGTACCTCTTCTTGCCCCTAAATACATCCAGTGCAGCTCGCGAATTTGCGCACCACATCATTGATTCTTCTGTTTACTCTTACGCAACTCTGCAAGATGCCTTCCCTACTTCTTGCGATTGTCGGCGGCCTGGTCGTTACATATGCTTTTCTGTACTGCCTAATGCATTCAACGCAACATGCAAACGAGCCCCCAGTGCTGGAAAGTACAATGCCTTTTCTAAGTCCAATGATTGGTATGAGAAAGAAGGAGAAGTTCTACATTAGTTTGCGGTATGCGTTGTGTAATGCAACACTCAAGAATGATTTGTTCCGCTTACTTAGAGCCCTCTAGTGACCGATCCCGTCTTCCAATTTACACGCTTCGAATGCCGTTCATGCGACTCTACATCATAAACTCTACCGAATTGATTCCAGTGGTACAGAGACACTATCGCATTTTAGATTTTGCGCCAGTGGAAGCCAAGGTGGCTGTGAATGTGATGGGAGCTAGCCCGGCGGGTCGGAAGGTTTTGATCCGGAAAGATCAAAATGGCAAAGAGGACTTCAGCTACGCCATTGATTTTGACAAAGCAATACATGCCTCCGTGACTCCAGGACCGCAATTGGATGCTATGAATAGATTGTCTGTGCAAAAGGTTGCGACAATCTTAGAGACTCTAGCCTCACAAGCCCCGCGCTCCTTGAAGTTATTCGAGTGGGTTAAGAGGGAGATTACTTCTGCTACCACCGACGCAGTATACGGCCCTCACAATCCGTTCAGTGACCCAAAATTGCAAGAGGCATATTGGTTAGTGGCATTGATTGAGCGACATGATACACACTGATACAAGTACAGGGAATTCGAGCCGGGAATCATTACCATGTTATTGAACTTGTATCCGAGCATCCTGGCAAGAGAGAGTGTGTCGGCTCGTGAAGATATTGTTGATTCTTTCCACGAGTACTTCGAAGCTCGTCACCATGAACAAGGCTCAGCCTTTGTCCAAGCGCATTATCGACACAAAATTGAACAAGGTGTTGTTGACAAGGATATCGCCAGATTCGAAATCGGAGCCATCGTTGCTATCCTCAGCAACACTATTCCAGCTTCCTTCTGGGTACTCTATCACGCTATATCCAATACAGCTATCTTAGAAGAGTGCAGACAAGAGATCGCTGCCTGTTGCAGAATTGATCGAGATACATGTACTCTTGATATCACACAGGTTAAGGCGTCGTGTTCCATTCTCTTGTCCATAGTCAAGGATTCACTCCGATTTCACGGTATCGGCACGTCAGTTCGAGTTGTGACCCAAGATCACATGCTTGATGGAAAATATCTGCTCAAAAAGGGCGGTGTTGTCATGATTCCCGGCCCGGTGCAACATTTCTCGAAGTCGGCTTATGGCGACAATACGGACGAGTTCCAGCATAAGCGGTTTGTCAGATTGCTTACACGTGCAAAGCCAAATCCTGTGGCGTTTCGAGGCTTTGGTGGAGGTTCCACGCTCTGCCCTGGCCGGCACTTCGCTATCACTGAAATCCTCGCTTTTGTTGCTCTGATGATCACCCGATTCAATTTCGAGCCAACGAAGGGTGTCTGGGTGTGTCCAAGGACGGATAAGGCTGGCATGCAAGGCACGATTGCTCCACCAGATGAGGACATCGAGGTATATATTACTCTAAGAGATGGCGAGCAAGCACGTGAAAAGTGGAACGTAATGTTGTCGGGGTCTACCAACGGCATGGAGATATCCGTGGAGGACATGAACTAGCTGAACAAACTAACAGGCTATCTTGTAGTATCGTCGTGACGGAGGTATTATGGGCATACTATTAGAAGAAGGTGCGATGCGAAATGTGTACATTCCACAACATTGCCCTTATTTGATTGAAACTGAGACTCTCTTGTCAATCCGCGACGAGAATAGCATCGGATTCATCGGTTTCACCTACATTGAAGGAGATTTAATAAGGATTGATGGTGCGGGACATATAAGCCTCTCATCGATACCTTTATTACAACCAACGACAATTCATCAGTTCTACAATCATGCAATTCTTCGTGCGATAAGCTTGCACAAATATGGGATCTCCGGCGCGTTTTGAGGTGCTGGCAACCTTTTGTAGCGAACAGTTCTACGACATGTAACGAACTCTCATATTCCTATCATCAGTCTTTCCGCGCAATTGGGATACAAAAAGACAGCCACAATAGTCTCCCGTGGTGGCGAGCAAGGAGTGCTTTGCAAACTCTATTCGAACGATTCTCTACAACATGTCACCGATGAAAAGCTCCGTACAAGGAAACCGCGGGCATCACATTTCATAACTTTTCTACCGAGGACTTATTGTTTCCGGGGCTTTGATCGAACTCAAGCTGAAGTTCCAGGGCCAAATACAGTGGAAACGAGATACGATGCTCTATGGCGAGCGATTGAAGAAACAGTTCCTACTATCAATTTGCATTGACCGCGCAGAACAAACCGCTGAGAGCACCATGCTTGAAGATTCAGTGTTTAAAGACGCAATTTTGCATGCACTTGGTCGCCATTTCACCTGCTCACCAACTGTTGACATGTATGGGACGTCTTTACAAGGAGCAACTAGTCCATCTACAAAACGGCGTCCCATTTGAAGTTGTATTCTTCCAATAGAATAACTTGATGTAATGGCTGGTGTTCTGGCTATGCAGTAGTGATGAAATGGTAGCTAGGCTCTGCGAATCATGCTAGCCCTAATCTAATTAATCCTTTGGGGTTTCGAGAGGTTTGTATTCATTTCCGTAAGCAGTATTCTATCGCCAAGAAGTCCAATCTTCATAGATGGGCGGCCGAGTGCCGACCATCGTCAGCAAGACCAACCCAGCGTATGCTTCGGCAGAATGTAAGGCCACCAAAGCAAGACTCGATGAATTCACAGTCAAACCAGACTGCGACCCCAATTCCTCTAATCGAACGCGGCCCTGCATGATGCAGAATCTGATACGAAGCGGGATGCCATAAATGAGAACTGACGGCAAAATGTCTTGCAGAGCATGGGAAAGACTGAGTAATGTAGTTAGCAGAACAATGCGTTCTTGGCGGGCCTCAGGGTGTTGGATACACGATATACTAACAATCCATCGATCATCTCATATTTATTACTAATTTCGTCAATCTCGTCATAATTGACAGCTATTGGGTGGCGAATACCACAGTGTAATAATGTAATCAAGAAATCATTGTACCATCTTTGCGTCTCTGTGCATGCTCTCCAATCACTTTCCACATAGCGTCCGCGCGAACATCCTCCTCCAACGTCAAATTATCCAGGGACAGCAAATTGATGTAAAGTTCGGTTGAGGAGGAGCTCATATCACCCATAGCTTCCAGAATGCGTGTCTGTAGTGTTTGGAGCCAAGCGTGAACTTGAGTGATGTAATCGTGTACGGTGACAAAGTGATGCGTAGTAGGTAACACCCTGAGGGATGCTGGAGCTTGTGGACGAGCCGTACCGCAGCAGCGCACAAGCTTCCGATCTTCGCCGTCCTCGTCTTCGATCCACTCTTGATCTTCCTCATTGTCATCTCGATGCTCTTCTACCCAATTGTATTCCCACTCTTCAAAAACGTCTACATCTACGCTGATAGACGAAACTGGTGGTTCCGTTGCTGGCGAAGTCGATATTTGGTGAAAAGAACGACTGTCAGTAGTGTACTGTTGACAGTCAAAACCAGGATCAAGGGTGTCTGCAACATCGACTGAAGACTGCAAAGGCCCAAATAATGACCAATGCACTCGCAGCATGTCCATGGAAGCCTGGACACCGGCGCCAGAAGAGCGGAGGCTTTCGAAGGTTGGAAGATCTTTAAAAGTTGACATCATGGAAAAGGAGGAGTTTTCAAGAAAAGCTATGTGAGTCACATGGGCTGCTTTATGGATAAAACGTGCTGGGCGTTTCAAGCATTCACAGGGGATGTAACGCCGACTAATTTAACCGAGATGCGGACTATGTACCGGAGGTTTCTTCCTGTCCTAACCTTGCACTTCACCAGTTACAACAAAGAGAGGTCCCTTGTAATCAGGACAACGATTCAGAATAGATACAGGGAGTTAGCTTTACGTAAAGACAAACTATCGCAGCTTATATAAGAGGAGTACAAAGCCTAAGAGTAAAATGTAGATCGCCGCGGTTATTAGAACCTCCCGAAAGAGCTTGCCTTTTACAGGTAAAACCCTAAGAAGATATCGACCCTAGTATAGACTAATGCAATTTAAATTATATACCTACTAAGAGAGAAGAAGAATAGCGTTAATCTTAGCTAAATTATATAAGTATTCTAAGAAATTATTAGTTATAATCTTAAAGAGCGTAAGTTTATAAGATTTTTATATATTAGAAATAAGCTCTCTTAAAGTTTAACTTCTAGCTCTTAGACTTATAAGATACTACCTAGAATAAAAAAGAAGAATAAAAGGCTATCTTATAGAGTTATACTAGATATACTCTAATAATTATATACTTAATTATTTATAGTACTTTATATAAACTTATTAAGGTAAGAAGTATTTAAGTAAGACCTATAGATATTAAATAAATATTACTCTAATAGGGTATATTAGGTATATAAATATATATATATATATATATATAGATATACGAATTATTTAAAGTTTTATAAATTATAAATATATAGGCTTTTAGGAAGACTTATAACCTCTTATAAATAGGGCTCTATCTCCTTATCAACCCAACCCAAAAACTTGATTGCAACGCCTGTTCCGCCTCCGGAATCCTCCCTGAGAGATTCCTCAATTCCGGCTGGAATTACACCAAACCGACCCCAAGGGAAGATGTATGAGCCACTCTTGTCAGGCGTAATTTCTGGGGTTAACGCAGCCCAGAGCTCTGTATACGCGCCATACACGGCGGGGAAGAATAATAGCGTTTTCTGCATAAATCAGGATTCAAGGCTGCACAGAGACAATAATAGAGAGGAAAACGAACCATGAGTGTAATATCCAATCCCGACCAATGCCTTTGCAATCCACTCCTCAAATTTCCAGGATTGAAGGCCACATGTACGATACCATTCTGTGCTGTGTCCTTCGCGAAATACCGCGCCAGAAATACATTTCCTGTTTTACTCTGACCATAACTGGTAACTTCGTCCCGGTCTTTTGGCTTGCCTGTGTCGTCAACATCCATACCTGGGGCAGGCACACTGACTTCGATGGCGATAGAGGCAGCCCAGGTCACTCGGACGGTTGCCGTCGGCGAAATGGCGGCGGTTTTGCTGAGGACAGGTAGGAAAAGCTTGTATAACAGTGCAGGGCCGAGGCAATTTGTCGAAATCGTTTCCTGGTTGTGCTGTTGGTCATTTTTGCCCTTCAGCATGATCTGGTGCTCGTTTTAGCTACTTTGGTAGGGCCAAAGCAAGGACTGCGCGTGTGTGGCCTACCCCAGCATTGTTCACCAGTACATCTAACCTCTGCTCGGTCGCAAGAAACGCCTTGGCTCCCGCTTTGACGCTTGCCAAATTGCCGAGATCCATGGTGAGGAAATAAACGCGACCAGCGCTGTTGGGTGAGCTTTGCTTCAGCTTTGCCATCGCCTCCTCGCCCTTTGAACTTGACCGGCCGGCGATGTACACGGTTGCATTATGCTCGTAGAGGATTCTAACAAGCTCAAATCCAATTCCAGAGTATCCACCTGTCACGAAAAAGACCTTATTACATGATTAGTATTGGCTTCGCCCTGGACAGAAATTCGTTGCGGGCACAGCATACACGGCCGATCTGATCAGGGCATGTTTTCTCCGTCAACGTCGGTTTCGGAATGAAGAAGAACTGGCTAAAAGTGGTTCCCATTGCCGCAGCAGGTCGGAGATGTTACAACTCAGAAGAAAGTGCTTGTTAGTATACGGCAGGCTGACTGAATTTTTTTCTTCCGCAATAGCAATCCCCAGTCAGGTTGCATTGGCAAGAGTAAGGTAGGAAGAATTTCCAGGCGATATGGGGCGTTCTATCTACACCTCTCCAAAATAGTCGGTCAGCTGGCCTAGTCTAGTCAGCAATCCGACTAGGGTACCTTTCCAGCCAGGATATCAAGGCTAATTTACGGTGACTGATACTGCTTCACACAACATACATGAGCTAGGCTATCGCTGTATAACTGCCCGGCCCGTTGCCCTGTCGGCTCCATTCTCGGTACTCCTATAGATAATTAGATGCAGGGTTGAACCCTATCATGTGGCGCGGGATGCACTGAGGCGAGGCTGAGGATGCGGCGTGGGTCGCACCGTAGCTGCAGAAACCACCAGGTCAATATAAACCTGCATGTGTTCGGAAGCCGAGAGAGTGATGAATCTGCATGCGTTCGGAATCCGAGGAGAGATGAAATTGCATGCGGTCGGTTACCGAGGAGAGATAAATCTGCATGCGATTGAAACTCGAAGAAGGGAGATAAGCCGCGCCTCTTTTGTCATTTTATTAGGTACTAGGTCATGCTGAGGCCTTGATTGGTGTGAAATAAAATTAAGGGTACACAGACCGGGAACGTCACCTCCTTCGCTACATGAGTACAGACATCAACAGGCATAATAATCCGCACTTAGGACTTATGAAGTACACAACAGTATAGTCAAATGTCTGGATGAAAGTGGTCATACGGTGGTCGGCGTTCAAATGCCTTGCATTACGAAATGCGACTTGTAGGAAAATGTGGAGTCAGCTTGCATACAGCCAACTTGAATCTTCGGTCAATGGAATTTGGAGGTATACGATATACTTTCAAAACAGGGGACACTCAATCGATTAGTGTAAAATCTTTAAGTGTACTTTACAGTGGCATTCTGTACCACAAACAAAAGCCTAGTGTGCTCTTTCACTCAGATAAATCGGAAGATCAGGTTGAATCCAGCTATTGAAAACCTTCTGTCCAACATGCCAGTTCTTTGTACTCTTATCGAGTTCCATGTCGAAGCTCCATACAAGGTGAGTCAGGAGAAGCTTCATGTTATTCAAGGCGAACCTGAAGACATGATTTATTAGGCGCATCATTTCTATGAAATTGTAGGTTGATTTTACTCACATCTTGCCGGGGCAGTTCCTTGGGCCAACCGAGAACGGCTGGACCACATCTCTTTTGTCGCTCTTATATTTGATGTCTCCAAGCCATCGCTCAGGAGCAAAAGCGAATGGGTCCGTGAAGTTCTCCGTCGTAGTGTTACAGCAGTAATGATTGATTAGAACCACTGTCTGCAATATCACAACTTAGTTCAAAAGCTTTTGGAAAATACCAATGATATGACTCACCCCTGGAGGTACCCACTGCCCATTGATCATCGCGCCCTTATCAGGCACAACTCTCGTAAATCCATTCGAAAGCGGAGTATGAATTCGTAGAGTTTCCTGAACCACCGCGTCGAGATATGGCAGCTCTTTCAATAATGTCTGCAGTTGAATATCATCGGCCGTCCTAAACGACTCCCTTATTTCTTTCTTCAGCTTCTCATAGACAGTGGGGTTGCTCAGAACATAATAGATTGCCCCCGTAATCGCGACAGCCGTCGTCTCGCTCCCCGCCAGAATGACAACGCTGGCCTGCGCCTCGATAACGGGCAGCGAAAGGCCCTCCTTCTCCGCACTCCTCACAAAATGATGCATGAAATCCATCCTTTCAGTCTGCTTAGCCATGCGTCGGCGTACACGCATAAGGGAGGCTTCTTGGTGCTTGGTCTGACGCTCCTTGGTCGACTGCGGGATACATAATGCCAAAAGTTTATTGAGGGGCGCAAACTTATAGCACTGATGGATTAGCGTGGCAGCATAAAAGAACTCAACCACAAACAGAACCCACTCGTGAAACTTGCCTGAGGCTACACATCCCATGTCTTCACCAAATCCGAAGTCACTGTTGATATCGAACATGGAGAATACCATCCACTTGCGGAAATTGACTGCATTTCCGTTACTTGATTCTTTGCGCAGTTGGGCAATAAGTCGTTGTATGTGCCCCAGAATCATGGGCTCCTGACCCATCAGCGCCTTGTGGCTGAAAGCAGAATTCATGGCACGCCGGATTGGGACCGCTTCGTCGTCGCTCGTCCGTGTTATGGTGATATCTGGAAGAAGCATATCGTTGTAAAATTCAGGATCTTTAGGGAGCGCTGCACGCCCGTTGCGGAAGCCGTAGATGTCGTTCCATGCTGAGGGGTCAACGAACGATAGTGTTCGAGGTGCAATACGTACGACAGAGCCGTATTTTTGGTGGGCCGTTCGTAGCGTGTATTGACTTGTGCCTTTCAGTTGCAGACATGAGAGAGGGATGTCAGAAAAGGCGAGATAGGTCGGGCCAGGGAATTCGGAGAGAGGATGCAGGTAGAGGTTGTAGATGAATCTACACGCTACGAGGATTATTATCTAGGTTATCAAATGTTGGTATTAGATAGTTTATAAGTAATATTAGGATATTACCAGCACGGGGAGTAAGAGCAATTTCTCCTCGAAAACAAGCTGTGTGGGAAGTCCTGCTCCAATATTCAACGGAAACATTGTCCTGATTGAAGTCTTGAAACTTTAACTGTGGGCGTACAGGTATGACCATCGCTATGGCTGGATGGTAACTCATAAGTACTGCATGTAGGTGGAGACAAAGTGGCGTTTGCCAATGGAATCCTGCAATGGGCTGGTCAGGCGGAAACGTGTGATAAACAGTCTGGGTTCTCCAATGGGCGCAGCTGGACATGCAGGATATGCAGGACCGATGGTAGCTGATCTCCCTAGTCTGCTTATTCACACTCTTGCTTTCCAGTTTCTGCCTGCAGGAAATCGGCCCAAATTGCATACAGGGCTGCTTCAGACTCTTTGGTTGATCACTGTGCCCGGTCATCTCTTCCCATCCCCTTGCAAGTGGGCAAGCCCGCAGACTGGATGAATGGAGATCGTTTGGCTACAGGCATTATGAAGCCGACCCATACATATTTTCTTGTGATGAGTTGGGGGCGACGGTTTGATATGGTCGAGTAGGCCACCCCGATTCTCCACGAAGGTGGCTAGCTACAAGACACATCCAGGTCTGAGTCAGGCCATCTGACCTCGTCTTACACTTCCCAATACGAGATCTAATGGAGGCGTGGTTACACTAATTTTTGTGTTAGCACAGTGACTTGGCATTCCGCTTTTGGCTGAATCAGTCGTCTTCTTGGTCTTTCGAGGATATATACATGGATATGTGCGATAAGTTGAATATTACTCTTCAACCATATTCGCATGTATCAAGACATCATGTGCCTCCAAGCTCCTATAAAGGCTATCATCTTTGACCTCGGTGACGTTCTATTTACGTGGTCTGCCGAAACCAAAACCAATGTACCATCAACGGTACTCCAACAGATTCTGTCTTCGAATACCTGGTTCGAGTACGAGCGCGGTTGTATTACCCGGGAAAGCTGTTTTGAAAAGATTGCCTATGAATTTTCTCTGAACAAATCTCAGATCAAAAAAGCTTTCAACCAGGCACACCAATCTCTACGACCGGACGAGATGGTCGTCGCATTTTTGAAGGACTTGCGGAGCGATAGAAAGCTCAAGGTCTACGCCATGTCAAATATCGGGAGGGAGGACTTCGCTGACTTGGAGCACAAAATGGATTGGTCACTGTTCGACGGTGTATATGCATCTGGAGACGTCGGTATGCGCAAGCCTGATCCCGAATTCTTCCGCTACGTTCTCGACAAAATAAAGATTGCTCCGAACAGAGTCATGTTTGTAGACGACAAACAAGAAAACGTTGCTTCAGCAGAGTCACTCGGTATCAAAAGCTTTGTGTTCAATGACTCAACGATCCTGGACTTGAAAATAATGCTCAACGATCCATATTCGAAGGGCTTAGCTTATCTGCATCAAAACGCTCAACAGTTCAATTCGATCACCAACAACGGAATTTCAGTTCCCGACAACTTTGCTAAGCTTCTCATTTTAGAAGTCATGCAGGACTCGTGGGTCTCCTAAGACATCTCTACTTACTCGCTGCTAGCTAAATCAAGTACAGTCGTCTAATAACACTACCCAGCTCTTCTGCCTCACAGGAAGGAACATGGAACTTCTTCACCGGTATGTGAAACGCAAGGAAATCTTGCATTAGTTTATGAACCCTGCATTATCTGATGAATTCTTTCGTAGATCGAACAGCCACCCTCGTTCCTGGGGGCTATTTTCCGGATGATCTCGATACGACATCTCTAGCGTTGATGGTGCAGCCACCGCCACAATCCGACATGATCAACTTATTACTCGACCGAATGGCGCAGAACGTTCAACCAGACGGCAACGTCCTGGTAGGATACCTATTTACATGCCAAAATTTTCTTACACTTAAATCCCGACAGATCTATTTCGATGAAAAAAAGCCTCGCACAGACGCCGTCGTAAGTTCCAATGTCCTCGCGTGTTTCTACCAGTACAACCGCGGTCAAGAGCTGGCCGCGACGCTGCAGCACATCTGCAGCGCTCTGTCAACACGATCCTATTTGCAGGGAACGCGTTATTACCCGAGTGCAGATTGCTGTCTCGGATTTTTTGGGCGCTTACTTGAGTCGGCCCCCAATGACACAGAGCTGCAGGCAGCCATACGCCCGTTGTTGCAAGAGTGCGTGCGCGAGCGCGTCGGCAAAGGCGGCACCGCGCTTGAAATTGCCATGCGCATCATCCTATGCAATGCTTTGGGCTTGGATTCTGGAAGCGATCTGCAGACATTGCTCGGGCTTCAGCTACTGGACGGGAGCTGGGAGGTGGGATGGATGTATCGATACGGATCGACAGGTGTTAAAATCGGGAACAAAGGTTTGACGACTGCGCTGGCGCTTAAGGCAATCGCGGGTGCGGGCCGAAAGCAGAAGTTAGTCGATCCTGAAAGTAAGACCGACTTGTTGTAGATCTGATGAAGCGAACGGCACAGCCTTTACTGGAAAACTTCAGGAGGCATGTGTTGTTCGGACAAGTCTTGTTATCTTGGTTTGTCGGGAAGAGCATGTAATACTTGTCACTGTAGATGTAACTATTACATGTAGAAATGGCTGCTAGGTATTCGAGCGGATTCAGTTCACTTCTGTCACTCTCTCATTGCAAAGTGACTGGAACTTAACATCTTTCATTTCAGAGCACGGAGAAATTTGTGGATTGTGATTGAATCTTGTTATATACTAAGCGCCCACACCGTGCTAAACATCAACAACTTTACCTTGATCAACATGAACCTCCTCGTATCCAATCGTTCGCCGCACGCTGCTCAGGTCCACAAGCTCTGCCTCGTCCGGCTTCGCAAACTCTGAGAAAAAATTATCTTCAACTAGTTTGCGCAAGATGTCGAGGTTCTCGACAGTCACTTCAGCAGCGCCATCGAAATCGAGATTACCAGCTGTGTCATGGATGCCAAGACCCTGCGAAGTAATTTCTGGTGGAGTGTGATACTAACGTGTGTCAGAGATGATAAGGCAAAGATAGATTGCCACATCTGGAACGAGTTACCTGAACATATCGATAGATGCCTTTCTCAGCAAGCCAGCCCTTGACGAGGGAGCCATGTACTTTAGACCATCGCCTAGATATAAGCATCAGTCGCTGAGCTTTGCGGAAAAGGTGATATCGAAACAAGGTCCAGGCGTACTCATGAAACTCTTCGCTGCTCAAACTTGGATGACGCTTGACGAAGATGCCGAGCTTGATCAATTTCTGTTTTGCACCTGATGGTGATGTATTCGCAGCCATGAGGGGCGGTCGTGATGTTACTGTCAGGAAAGATTTTCGAGAGAGGAATGTGGCTCTGGGAAGGTTGGATATCAGGGGCATCTACCTAAATATGTGTATTGATCGCCACCACATTCGGCTTCAAAAGTTGCCGCGGTTGGCGCTGATGTTTTCAACTACCCAATGGGGTTATTCTGCGAGATGGCGGTCTACTTATCTACGAGCAGTGGCACACAAATCCCGCAGCAACAACACGCAGCCTGTCTCTCAAATTGTCCGGGGGGTTCGCATTTCACTCCTGCCTCATCTGAGCTACGGCGCTCAATTGTTGCTGCTTCAACAAACCAACAAAGCCGCCAATCCCGACCTTGAACTTCTTGTTCCACAAGGTGAGCTGTGCCACATGCAAGCCATGCTTACCCGTCAACTTCTGGGCCAATGCCTGTGAAGACGGGAATGGCATTCTTTGAAGCCCGATTAGCTGCTGGACCCAAAATCTCCGGGATTCAGCCCGCTGGCGGCAACTGGTTACTTGAGACAGCAGTCTTCGAGCTTTTATCCTTGATTGAAATTGCCGGTAACTGCCTGGTGCAGCTTAATGAATGAGGCAGATTCCGTATGTTGATCTTGAGTCTCACCTCTCCAAGAAACATCAATTAAAGCTGGCTGTAGAGGTCCGGCTTTCTGCCTTTTCCCTTGGACAAACATCTCGCGCTTTCTGCATCCCTTCCACATCTTCTTCGCTATGCCACCACCCGAGTACCTCAAGTCTCCCATCAGCACGACCTTGGTCGCAGTGATTGCATGTTTCGAGTCGCTTGCAACCTGTACTGTAGCCTTTCGCTTTTATCTGCGTTTGAAGCTCAAGCAGGGCGTTAAATGGGATGACTATTTAGCTCTTCTCAGTCTAGTAAGGTGCATGATAAGCGCTGGCAGGATAAGACTGACGTTGGCTTTAGGTGGCCTCCTGGGCATATGCGATCGGTATATTGGTTGTAGCAAGAGAGATTGGGGTGGACTGGGTAAAAGTTGATCCCTTCAGAGCAGCACAGAAGTTTGTAATGGCTGTCTCTCTCGGGTCTCTGTTTCTCATTTTCGTCATCGCCCCAATCAAAGTCTCTGTCCTGCTCTTCTATAAACGAATCTTTGGTACCGGTAGTAAGAAGTTCAACATTGCCGTCTGGGTGGCTGGTAGCATAACTGTCGCATGGGGTGTGGCATGTTTTGTGGTATGTTCCATCGCTGACTCCCTAAATTCTTTAGCATCTGAAGTTAGTTGTCTAACGAAAGATAGTGCCAGATGCTCATTGGAGATCCCGACCCTAAATCTGTCTGGGAAGACCTTGCGGCTCCTAAGTACCGCTTTGACTACTTCAAGTTCGGCTTGTCGGTTCCTGTCATTAGCATAATCCTTGATGGCCTCATTTTGCTCTTCCCTTTGCCAGCGCTGAGGAAGTTACACCTACCTCTGGAGAAGAAGATCTCTGTGCTAGGAATATTCTGGTTAGGCGCTTTGTAAGTCAACTTTCGTCTCGTTTCATTCAGTTCCGGTGGTATTTACATATTCATCTTCCACCTTTGGAGTCTTTAGCGCTTACACTTTGACAGTTGTCTTGTGACAGGAGCAGTCCGCATCC
This sequence comes from Shiraia sp. slf14, assembly GCA_000498155.1. NCBI lineage: Eukaryota > Fungi > Ascomycota > Dothideomycetes > Pleosporales > Shiraiaceae > Shiraia > Shiraia sp. slf14. Next base: position 27,199 of record AXZN01000021.1, read on the forward strand.
ACTACTGGTTTGAGAATGCGGATGCACTTACTGATGCATCGAATGTGAATGTTAACAAGTGGCGTAAGTACTCATCTTGAACCTCATCAAGACACAATTTATCTAGCAATACTAAAATAGGCTACGACACTCTTGTACAAGTCTGGGTCTTTCTCGAAATGACCGTCTCTATCATCGCCGCTTGCCTTCCCACCCTTGCACCTGTGCTCACAAGCAAAGTCTACAGCAGTCTCGCGGAGCGGCTGTCCTCCCTCTCCTATCTTTTCCGCCGTACCGGGTCACATGGCTCTACAAACCGAGGCAAAGGCAGCAGTGATGGGGAGGCCGATATGCAGAGATTTAGAAGGCTCGATCATGATAAGTATGGCAGTGGAGATCTTCCTGTTATACGCGATGCATCAACAGATGTAGGAAATGATTGGGATTATGAGAATAGTCATATTTATACGACGGACATTGAGCTGGGTCCAACCAGTAAGAATCCGGGTTTTTTGACAACGAAGTAAGGAGTCTACTACGGGTAGAAATAGCTATTACATCTTGAAACACTCGCTGATTCCTTCACTGAAGACTGGCCTATATGTAAAGTGTAGAGAGCACTTACAATATTGTCACTCGCTTAATCAAACCTATTCCCTCTCATTGCTTTGTTTTGAAGGCATCGTAGAAACAGTTATCTGGGGTTTATTGAGAAGAAATTAACTTGTTCACAAAGAAACCCTCTAAAAAATCGAATATCGTAATTACCGGAAGCTTACAAGGATTCATGCAACCAGTAGCGTTATCAAGCATTGAAAATTGCCGTCACCTGCGTGGAAGTTTGTTGAGGCTTACACTTGTTGAATTCGAGCTCTTTCGAAATGGTTGGTGTTCTGCGTACTCTAAGTCACGTTACTTGCGATCTAGGGTGCTAGGCACCTACGTTTTTGAAACATTGCGGCGCGACTTCACTACGACTCTATAAATCCAACAGGTCTTCAATAACATTGCAAAAATCGCGAATTTCTTCAAGGCATCCTTCACACAAACGAAATGGCGCGCATAAAGCAAAATGAGGATTATCTTTCTCAACTACGTAGCCTGATCGAGCCTGCTGAGGTGTTGCAGAAAAATGGCTACATCCTTCAACCATTATCAACAGATGACCTTATGTTGAAGCGCCGGTGTATACAATGCAAGAAAGGTACGTGAGTAATCTGAAAGAGATGATATAAACTAACGTTATACCGAAAGCTATGTCGCAACTGGTCTCGAAACGAAACCAGTCTCAGAAGGTAGCAGGGCCTAACAGGGCTAAGCGAACAGAAACTATGACAGGCCCGCTGACATCCCGCGGGCCGCTACCATTTGGCGGGCCACTGCCAGGCGAATTGACCAAGCCTCCTGCGACCCAAGCACCGAAATTTCGTTGCCAATATCATCCTGGGGATGTTTTGGAAAAAGTAAGCTTTGAATAAAATCTTATGTGACGATGCTAACTCGAACAGCACTGGTCATGCTGTGGACAACATGTATCGGCAGAACCATGTAGCGGTTCCAACTTGCACATTCCACTGATGCAGCCACTCAACGAACTAACAAAGCTGTATCAGTTCCATCCGACACCAACCACACCTCCAAAGAAAAGCAGCATCCGCAATGCTGTTGCTTTTGACTGTGAAATGGGCACAGCCGCCAACGGAGACACAGAAGTCATACGCGTCTCATTGATTGATTACTTCACTCAAGAAATTCTAGTAAACAATCTCGTGGAGCCCGACGTTCCCATGAAACATCTGAATACCAAATACTCTGGTGTATCGTGGGCAGACATGAGAAGAGCCAAGAGAGAAGGCACTTGCCTCAAAGGCTTGACGGCAGCAAGGCGAGCAGTATGGACATTCGTCGGACAAAACACCATACTTGTCGGCCACGGCGCATCAAACGACTTGCGGTGTATGAAATGGCTACACCCGCTAGTCGTAGACTCTTTCGTAACGGAGTTTACTCGCAAGCAGAAAATCGATGCGGAGCTGAAGGCGAAGCAGGAAGCGGAAACACCGAGTGTGAAAGAGGGGAAGAAGAAAACGGAAGGTGTTACTGCAGATATGAGGGAAGGTGACGCGTTGAAACCAAAGCAGCCGCGCGGGCCTGGTAATTTCTCTCTCAAAACGCTGGCTAAGAGGCATCTTAATAGGAATATACAGCAGAATGGTAAGGGTCATGATAGTCTTGAGGATGCGATTGCGTCGAGGGATTTGATACATTGGCGGATTTTGAATCCGAATGTAGACATACCGTTCGATGATAAATCATGATGGACGCGGAGTTTGGGTTCTTGATACTGGAATCTGTTCTTATTTGGGTGGTCTTTGTAGTTTATGAAAGTTGCATAATGATGCTGGTCCGTCTTGATATCCAAACATTGTTGGTCTTCAGCAGCTTTCATCCTTGGTATATTCAGCTTGTTGCGAATGTTTGTGCTGGTTACAATGATTGATGGTAGTAAACACCTACACCAGTCTGTATATGTACACGCGTCTAGAATGGGGTTAGTTAGATCACTGAATTATTTCATCTCAATGCTCCCTGCCTGTTTCAGCCGACATTAGTACACATATGTAAGTTTTTAAGAATGATGTTAGGTGAATGATTCACTTCAAATTGCATTTTCCCTGCTTAGTACATACTTGAGACGGGTTCTCTTCCCCGACTTCCTCCGAGACTGGTATCATAGCTTCAAGTCGCCCCTATCTGGTCTTCTGAAGACGCAGGCTCTCTGATAGCCGTTTCAATTCTGTTTCTCCTTGGCGTGATTGTGCTAAATGGAAACATTCTAGTGAGCCCTTCGCGAGTTTCCTCATCATCGTTAGAATTGTCGGAACTTCCTGATATACAACTTACATGCTCAATCTGGTTTCGTCGCACACGTGACCTCCAACGTGGCTTGGAAAGCTGGCTCATTCCTAGTAAGCTAGCATGCTTGGTTGTTCTCATGGTGATATCAATTGACCATTGCAGAGCTTGTTCAGAGAAGATTGAATTTGCCGCTCCAGATACCTTCAGTCTTCAATCCTGGGCAGGTCGCGTGATCGCATCCAGTTGCTCCTGTGGGCTTGGTGAAGTCGTACTCTTCCCAATCGATGGACTTATCATCGCCAACCTCCGCCTTCTCTTCGACCAAGGCGGTGTCTTCTTCAGGCTGTGCCTCTGTCTGGATGTTGGTAAGGGGTTCTTCCAGATCCTTTGCAGGTGGAGCTTCCACTTTCTCAGCTTGGCTGGGTTCTTTTTTCTCACTAGATTCTTTGAAAGGTTCCTTCGTTCCGCTAACCGCGACGCCGACTTTTTTGAATCGACTGCCACCTCCGGTTGCTCCGCCAGGTCCACCAATCTTGGTGAATCTGCTGCCCATCCCGGGCTTCTTGTTTGATTCTTCAACATTGATACTGCGCATTTCAAGGCCAGCTTTGGGCTTGTTGCTCTCTGGATCATTCGAAGCAGTGAGCTTCTTCATGTCCGCAAGACGCTGGCGATGATTGTGGTCATAGCTGCGAAGATGGTTCTCGTAATCAACTTGACGTGGATAACCTTTGTCGCATATGGTGCAATTGAAGAGCTTCACCGCATTGGGGACAGGATTATTGCGCGGAGGCATCTTGCTGTCTGTTCAAGTTGAACTTCGGGTTCGTGATAAGATTGAAAGTGAAGTATGGTGTTTGGTGCCTGGTCCAAAGTAAAGATACTCGTCACGCTAGTGCGGCTCAAGCGCGCCTCGGTCCAGCACAGACCCACTCTTAAAAGTCCCGCCGAATCAACGTCATTCCGATTCTCTGTATCAGCAACGTTGTGGACTAGGCATCTGAATACCTTCACTACCCCAGACGCGACGCCACGACTTGACGACATTATGTCGTCGCTCCGGGACGCCGATCTCCCGCCGATAGAAGATGAAGAGGCGGGAGTCATGGGCTTGACTGAAGTGGATCCTTCACCAGTGGAAGAAACACCCATCGAGTACAAGGAAAAGAGTTATTTCCCAGATCAACTTCAGGGTGAAGGATGGGGCCCTGGGGCAATGGGCGTGAGTAGGACAGGCACACTAGGACTAAGGTTGGGAGATCATGGCGCATCGTGGTGGCGTACGTCCCCTTTCAATATTCAGTTCGACCACGTGGGCTTAAGATTGGATGTGCGAGCTAACAGGCACATAGTCACTCGGATACAACGATACTCTTCTTATGCCTTTACTGTCTTCACGTCTTTCCATATTGCGAACGTCGCCCTGATACCCCTTGCCACACGCTCTGTGGCCGAGTCGAATCGCTACCTGCTTCTTACGCGACCATACTACCAATCTGTCATAACAGAGCCCCTCCTCGTAGGAATACCTCTCGTAGCACATGTCGCATCAGGCATTGCCCTCCGACTATACAGGCGGCGAAAAGCCTTGCAACGTTATGGTGCCGAGACAAGTAACGACAAGCGCACAATTCCCTGGCCTGCCTTGAGCGGGACCAGTGCACTGGGATATGCACTTGTTCCACTGGCAAGCTTCCATGTCTGGGCAACAAGGATTTTGCCACTCTATGCGCATGGAGATAGCTCTTTAGTCAACCTCTCATACATCAGCCATGGATTCGCTGATCATCCATTCGTTTCCTTCGCCGGATTTACAGCTCTCATTGGCATTGGCAGTTGGCATGTCGTGTGGGGTGCAGCAAAATGGATGGGCTTCGCACCGTCACAGGTGCCAAGTCACGACAGCCAAAGGGCACTGGTGAGGAAGAGGAGGTGGTACAGCATCAATGCTGTTTCAGCCGTCATTGCATGTCTTTGGTGGGCTGGAGGTCTAGGGATAGTTGGTCGCGATGGTAAAGTAAGTGGATGGATTGGAAGAGAATATGACGATCTGTATAGATACATTCCCTTTCTAAGCTGAGATAAGACACCATAGATGAGAGAGGACTTAGAAGACACTGGCAAGAATTGTGTATGGCATTGTAGTATACCCTAGAGCGAGCTTGAGCAAATTTAGATTTCATGTACTGCTCAGTCCAAGGTTCTTAATGACGATGATGATACAGTTAACCACCCCAATGTCCGCTTGGGTGCGACGACCTTAATAATCTATATATATCCGCCCTTCGAAAGGCTGCAGGACATCGGACCTAGCCTTCGTATACGAGCTGACAAGTAACCTCATACCTTCCACATCAGGTATGCTCTGATCCTGTGTCGTGAAGTTGAGCACAACAAGTGCAGTCCTATCCTGATACCTCTTCTTATAAATAAACGTCTGCTCATCCTCCGTATCCACCAACTCAAAAGTGCCGTAAACAAACACATCCTTGTGCTCCTTCCGCAACTGCAACACATGCTTATAAAACGACAACACACTATTCCCATCTTTTTCCTGTGCACTCGCATTGATACTGCCATACTCATCATGCACCCTCATCCACGGCTTTCCAGTCGAAAACCCAGCATTCGTCGTCCCATCCCACTGAAACGGCAACCTCGCATGATCTCTAGCCATGAGCTGCAACCCATACTTAATCCTTTCTTTCCTCGTCGGGTCGGTCCCATCTTCCGCCAAGCGAATAGCCTCAGCCCAGTAATTCTTCGACTCGACGTCTTTGTATTCTTCTAGATCCCAATGCTTCGGCGCGTTGATCATGCCAATTTCCTGGCCCTGATACAAGAACAGTGTACCTGTTTGCCCGATGAGCCAGAGCGCCAACATCTTTGCGCTTTTCTCGCGCCATTCGGGGGCATCGTTTGCGAAGCGCGAGATACTGCGGCCGTTGTCGTGGTTTTCGTTGAAGACGGTTGTCCATGCATCTGTGCCTTCGATGAAGGACTGCCATTTCTCGACAATGCGTTTCATTTTTGGTAATTTCCACGCTGCAAAGTCGTATTTGTCGTTGCAGCCTGGTGGGCCTTGGCCAAGGTGTGTGATGTCAAATTGGAAAACCATGTCGAGTTCTCTTTCCAGGGCGCTGACGTATGGGATTACGGAGTCGGGGTTGGGACACATGGATAGTTCGCCTACGGTTACGACTGCTTGGCCGTCGTAGGTGCGGTAGTGGGACAGTACGTCGCGGTTCATTTCTTTGATGAATTCGTGGATTCGGGGGCCGTTGCACCACATTTGTGCCGCGGGCTGGATGGCGTTTGTGGGATCTGTGATAGGGGCGTCGGTGAAAGGAAGGACTTTTGAGTACTTGTTGACAGTGTCGACTCTGAAGCCATCAATGCCTTTGTCTAACCAGAATCGCATTGCGGAGTTGTAAATTGCTTTTCTGCATTCTTCGTTTTCCCAATTGAGGTCTGGCTGTGATTTGTCGTAAAGGTGAAGGTAGTATTCCTGAGTAAGCTCGTCCCAGGTCCAGGTTCCTCCAGCAAAGTAAGAGCGATAGTTGGTTGGTGGCATGCGATTTCCATGCTCATCGTAGCGAGCCGGTTGCCAGAAATACCAGTCACGTTTTGGATTTTGTTTTGAACTCCTGCTCTCTTTGAACCATGCGTGTTGGTCGCTCGTATGGTTTACAACGAGGTCGAGGATGATTTTCATGTCGTTCTTGTGGCATGCTTCAATAAGAAGCTCGACATCCTGGACTGTGCCGTACGGCGCATAAACGCCTTCATAATCTGATATATCGTAGCCCATATCAATTTGAGGCGAGTCGAACATGGGAGATAGCCACACGACATCAACACCTAAAGAAGCGATATAGTCAATCTTCTCCAGAATTCCTGGAATGTCGCCCCATCCGTCACCATTGCTATCTCTGAAAGAAGCTGGGTAAATTTGGTAGAATACAGCTTCTTTCCACCACACCCGCTTGTGGTGCAAAGGGTCTGCGTGTGGGGACATTGTGATGAGAATTCGCCTTCAGATGATTCTCAAGAAAAAAATGTGTGAGAGCAGGAGCTCTAGGGGATTGATAGTAGCTGTCTGTCGTCGGCTGTCGGCTGAACGTCTCGTGTTCAAAGTGGTCCAGATCAAGAGTCTTCGTTTAAAATCGCGGGTATTTGTCACGGATAGGTTGCTTGAGTAAGTCGTTGTATTAAGGAAGTTTATGCAAGGAAAGGCAATCCTAGTCCCTCTGGGCAGGAATTATACAACACCGATAGTTATAAAACCAAGCAACATGTAGAAAAGAAGGATACCTAGGTAGATTATAGTTAAAGATATACTCAAAGTCTTATCTTCTTCCCCTCTCTGTACCCACCACCAGCGTAACCTTGCCACCCCTTTCTGCACCATTTTTTAATGTTTAGATTGCTTTCAGCACGGCAGAGTTTCGACTGTTCTCTCCACAAAAGCCGTTCCGACCCCGCGCCTTGAAAGCTCCGTATTGCTTCCGCGTTGCTGCCGTGTTGCTTCCGGCTTGGCCCAATGTTTTGATTGGCCAGCATCTTCTCTCCGAGTTGCCTCCGACGCCCAATCAGGCCATTGCCCTTGTGGCAACGAACTCGGCAAAGTCATTCCTAAGGAAAAAAGTTACTTTTCAGCATAGCGTAGCGTGACTGACCCCAATGAAGTTTTGTCATGAACTTCTCCATACTTGGTGGAGGTCGCGTGGAGCCTCGCTTATCCCCAGATTTTCGCGCCAGACCATTGCCTAGGTTCGGGAATGACCATTCTTGCTCACAGTGGTTCGAATATAAATCACCAGAGATGCTCAGCTGAAAAGTGTTCTATCCTACCTTCTTCTTCTCCCTCTCTGGCCCATCCGAAGCACTGAGGCCGACTCCAGCATGACGGACAAAGAAGCACAGCAGCCAACCATGGCCAAGATTGTTGGACCAAATGAAGAGGCCCAGCATGCTGCTGCCGACGAAAAAGCGATGAGCCTCGTTCAGGCCATCAAACTCTACCCCAAGGCTGTTGGCTGGTCAGTTGTTCTCTCCAGCGCCCTGATCATGGAAGGTTATGATCTTGCTCTTCTGGGCAGTTTGTATGGAAGTCCTCAGTTCAACAAGAAATATGGTGTCTACAACCATGCCTCCAAGAAGTATACCGTACCTGCTAATTGGCAAAGTGCACTGTAAGTTTTTACAGCTCTCAAAAATCAAAACCCAATTACTGACATTGATCAGCTCAAACGGTGCTCGTGCTGGTGAAGTTATCGGTCTCATCATCAACGGCTTCGTGAGTGAGCGATATGGGTACCGCAAGACCATGATTGGAGCTCTTATGTCTATGACTGCCTTTATCTTCATCCTCTTCTTTGCACCAAACGTACAAACCCTCGTTATTGGTGAAGTCTTTTGTGGAATTCCATGGGGAATGTTCCAAACTCTTACGACACAATACGCTTCCGAGGTTGCGCCTGTCCGTTTACGGCCAATCTTGACGACATTCGTTAACATGTAAGTATCCATTTACTTCTAGATTTAGCCATGTTAACGTCATTAGGTGCTGGGTTATGGGTCAATTCATTGCGGCAGGTGTAAATCGCGGTTGCGTTCAGCGTCAAGATCAATGGGCATACCGCATTCCGTTCGCTATCCAATGGATATGGCCCGTTCCTATCATGATTGGTGTCTTCCTAGCACCAGAGAGCCCTTGGTGGCATGTACGCCGGGGTGATACAGCTGGTGCTCGAGCTGCGCTGCTCCGTCTGACGTCTCCCGAGAAGGATCCAAACTTCAATCCAGATGAAACTATTGCTATGATCCAGCACACAAACGAACTAGAGAAGACGATGGCTGAAGGCACTAGCTGGACAGATCTTTTCAAAGGCACTGATCTTCGAAGAACTGAAATTGTTTGTTTTGCCTGGATCGCGCAGACAATTTGCGGAACAAATATCATGGGTTACTTGTAAGTCAATGGAGCCAAGTCTCATAACGGCTTGAAGCTAACAAATCTCAGTGCATATTTTATGCAGCGAGCAGGCCTGCCTACTGTCCAAAGCTTCAACATGTCCATGATCTCGCTCGCACTCGGACTTATAGGTACCATGGGCTCGTGGTTTCTCATGCAACATCTTGGGCGACGCACGATACATCTCTCTGGAGCATGCACACTTTTCATCCTCCTCATCATCGTAGGATCTTGTTCTTTTGCCGGAAACCAAGCTTCAAATTGGGCAATTGGAGGTATCCTCATCCTCTTCGTCTTCGTGTATGATTTTACCATCGGTCCAGTAACATACTCCATTGTTTCTGAGATGTCCTCGACGCGTCTCAAGGCAAAGACTATTGTGCTTGCTAGAGCGCTCTACAATATCTCGAACATCGTAGTCAATGTCCTCACCAATTACCAGTTGGGTGTTTCGAACTGGAACTGGGGCGCCAAGACGGCGTTCTTCTGGGCTGGCACGTGCGGCTGTGTTGTCGTTTGGGTTTACTTCAGATTACCTGAGCCAAAGGGTAGGACCTATGGTGAGCTTGATATGCTGTTTGAGCAGAGAGTCAGTGCCAGGAAGTTTGCCACTACGACGGTCGACCCCTATCGGCAAGGTCTAGGTCTGGAAGAGAAAGAGGAGAAAGTTGACGCGAAGGCTGAGTGGAGAGAATGAGTGAAGTGAGGCTGGCATTGCAGTTACTTTAACTTGCATATTACGCTCTTGTAGCATTTCCGCAAACCTCGGAATTTTCTTATACCCGTAAACACTAAAGAGTCGCGTGCCTCATGCATTGTAGTTGTAGTAATAATAGAGTCGCCTTGAGACTGGTGACACGCTAGTTGCTTAATTTGCGCTAGTGTTATTCCGAGGTTGCACCTGAATTCCATTCATGAATTACACCTGCAAACTTGCATCACAATATGACTCCAAATGGACACACACAAAGCTTTTAATGTCGCGCCATGCAGCCAACACAAACGAGAAAGGCTGTATCGAGAGCATGCGATGGATGTCGAAAACGCAAGATAAAATGTAATGGCTTACGCCCTTGTGCTGGATGCATGTCAGCAACACTCGCTTGTACTTACGACCTTCCCCGAGGGCTAGGAGGCAACAGAGGTGCCAGAGCTACCGTTTTGAATCAATTAAGAGCCAGGCCTCATACTGATGGAACCCAAATCTCCGCCGTGCTCAATGCTAGCCCATCTCCAGATACCCAGTCAACAACTTTGATCGCACATGGGACGATATCGAATTATGACTTCAACGCGTACATTAACGTGTATCTTGATCAAATATACCCAGCTGTACCGCTCCTAGGCTCTACATTACTTCAACATCAAGCATCTCAAGTTGATGCATCACCAACCTCTCGTCAGTTCATGCTCGCATTCTGCGCCTACGTAGTAAACTTTGGGAAACTTTCAAATATCTCCAAATACCCTTCGCCAATTTCCATCAACGATGAGTCTGGGAAACATCATCTTGATGCTGCAATGTCCGTTCAAGACCTTCGTCGAGTAACGAAACCAAACCCGCTTTCAGTATACACTTCATTCTTTTTGTATGGAGCTTGGGCTGGCCAAGGAAACTACGATCAAGCTTGGTACTACTTGAGAGAAGCTACGACACTTTTTACAATTCTTAAACCGCAATTCAATGAGGATTACGACGAAGAGGCTCACAGGCGCTTGTTTTGGGTTATGCTCATATCTGAACGGTGAGTACCTCCTCGCTGGTCTTGTGACATGCATACTCACAATAACATAGCGCCCATGCTGTGCGTCGAAATAGACCCATTACTCTGACTATTGCTTCGTCAACACCCTCGCTACATGAGACTGATAGTCGGGGCTTACGATACCTCGCATCTCTCTTCCAGCAACTTGACGAAATATTCTTCGCTATCTGGAATAGCGCTACCCAAGACTGCAGCAAAGATTGGCTGCTTCGTCTTGAATATGACGTCAGGTCTGCCGTGCCTATCATAGCTGATGTCTCAGATGAAGAGACAGCGAATCTCCGCATAACCCAATTCTGGCTCCAGATCAAGCTTTGGGAGTTGTTCCCACGCTTTGGCTTCTTATCAGTCGACTCAGCATATGATTGCCTTACCTTTCGCTATCCCATTACTGTCTCTGAAGAGCTCATGAAGGTAGTAAGAGACCTACCAATTACGAGTTTACAAGTCCATGGCGTCGGCATGGTAAGTTAAGAATTCGTTGAACCGCAGGCGTATGCTAACTTCCCAAGACGGAGAAAATATTTGACGTCGGTTGTGCTCTAGCAGATGTCCTACCCTTTGTAACCCCGTCTACTTCCGAGGGACATGATACAGGCCCAGCAAATAGCCTAACTCAGATCGTCTCGCTGTTGACCCAACTACCTGGCGGTATGCCAAAATTCATACCATTGCTTTTAACAAAGGTGAATGAATTGCTGCCAGATATCGCAGTTTCAATTTGCGAATCTCTAGCGATAACGCATATTGCTTTGGACAATCCGATGAGTCCTGATACACGATTTACGTATGATGAAGAAGTTGGAAGGGCGCTTTATATGGATCTAAGGAAGGAAAGATAGGATGGGTGGAGTGGGGTGGTTATCTTATCCAATACTTAACGCAGTAAAGCTGAGGCAATATGAAAGAGGCGATTTGAAGCCCATTTTCAACCGATTTATGAGTCTTTCAAACTATAATACTATGCATGTTCTCAGACTTAAAACATATTCGCCGCGAACAAGTTCTGACCTTTCACCCATGCTTTCATTACTGGATATCTCGAGCATGTTGTTCAAATCCAATCAGAATGGCGATTTGATAGTGCCGTTGGAGATAAGGAGCAGTATGAATCAACGAAAGCAAGACACATCAGACGGTATCGTGTCTGGGTCAGATTGGACTAGGTTCCGGCAATTCGATTCAGGATATTGTGGTGACAGCTCAGACATGATGCAGAGTATGCAGCAGATAACCACTACACGCGCGCGGAAAACCAACACGGGTGTGCCCGCGTCTAGTGGTGAACGGAATCGCTGAAGGCCTATCGAAAACCCCTCAAAGCCACACTATGAGGCCTTGAGGTCGCACAGCCAAGCTGCGAGGTAATGCATGCAATGCATTGCGCTCGATAGCGTGGTGCATTGTAAGTGGCCAGTATTCGCGGGGTAAGCAGGAAGTGTTGCACAGAACGTATGTGTTTGACACTGCTGCCTACCGTGCTTTTGTGGCACAGTCCCTTTCATCTTTATAAGTTGATCATAGTCAGACTAACTTCTGAACGTCAATTCTTCTAGTCGAATCCACAATCATGGCTAAGCTCAAGAAAGGAAAGTCAAAAATGTCTGCGGTGGTCGAGGAAGGCAGTACGCATGAACCGCAACCAGAAAGTGCTTCAACGGGCGAAGCACAATCTTCCACCGCAAATGTAGCACCAATCGTGGCAGAAGCACAAGCAGAACCAAGTTCAGATACGAGCTCTACTACCAAATTACCGAAGATATCGTGAGCATTTATCATTTGAAACTTTTATCAAGCTTGCAAGCTGACAACTTCTGATAGTCCTTACACTGAGCCTCCTGCAATAATCAATATTAGTGGCGGTAGGGTCCCCCACTATATTCCGTCGTGTTTTCTCCCACCACACTGGAAAAAGTTCGATGCAAACAAATCATCATCTGGAATCCCCGTTGCGAACCAAGAGAATAACAGTGACACCATAACAATCACTCTCACTGATGTGGATCTTGATGCCGGCCATACACTGATTCATTACTTGTACACCGGCGAATATCAGGCATTGCCCACCATTAGAGAATCGTCTGGAGATGACGCCAAAGTCATCCTTAAACGGGCACTTCAGGTCTGCATCATGACTATGAAACATGACCTACCTAAGCTAGGACAATTAGCCAAGCAAGATTTCGAAAACAATTGCGCAGCCCTGAGTGTCTTCGATGTACTCAAAGCCATCCAAAACAGCTTTTCAAAATTTTCGCCAGACAGTTGGATGCATGAGTATGTGAGCACCAGGATCAAAGCTGCTTTCGATGAAGACTACTCTTTTTTCAATAACGAAACTCGAATTGACAGCTTGAAAAAGGGAATGTTGAGTAAGTTTGTCACCAAATGCCTGGTGCGTCTCTACACGGAAAGGATATCACGCCAGCTCAAGTTTGAGAGGGAGATCAATGAGATCAAACTTAAACTCGAAGGAGCTGACCAGGTTACTGGAGGATGGAACATTCTCAACGCAGAGATTGACAAGAAGGGAGAGGAAGCTACTGGCCTTCATACAACTGAAGATACACAAGTCGAAGATTACGTATTTCCAGAAGCTTGCGACATCTCAGTAAAATCTCCAGAGGACGGCTGCACGATCAGCTTCCCCAATTCTGCAGGCCTTGATCAACCAGAGCAATCCGGCCACGAAGACGGCATGCCTGCCTCTTATTGTTCTCTTCCAGAAGAGACTGTCAAAGTTGAGCCCGCGGATTATATCGAGGAAAACACTGCTATGGCTCCTCCAGTTTCTGAGAAAGAAACAATAGCACAGGAAGACGGCCCATGGGGTATGTTGCCTTCCAGCAGCAAGAAAAAGAAGAAGTGTAAGAAGGGCAAGAAAATGGCTGTCGAACTAGCACCTGAAGTAGAGGCCGTTTATTATGGCGAAGCAGTGCCGATACTTGAAGCTGAACCTGTAATCATACCTGAGCAAGATACACTGGAGCTCGTTCCAGAGGCCAAATCAGAACCAGAAACTGTTCGAAAAGCACCACCGGCGTCTGAACCTCGAGACGATACCATGGTCGAGTCGGTCGAACCTGAGATGAAGTCTGACGTCGTCTCGGAGCACGATCCAAAGTTAGACACGGAAGCAGCACCAGTCCATGACCAAATTGCATATGACAGGATGGCGGAGCAAGGGATTCTTGAACAGATGCAGAAAGAAGAAGAAGAGGCTGCCGCCGCCGCCATGGCTGAAGAGGAAAGGAAAAACGAGGAAGTATTGTATAATTGGGGCTTTTCGGGATTGAGTAGTTCGTTAAAGAAGAAGAAGAAAAAGGCTTCAAAGAAAAGACAAGAGGTTGAAGCACCGCCTCCTCCGCCACAAGAGCCAGAACCCATCATCCAACCAGAACCCGACATCGAGCCAGAATTAACGATAGAAACGGAAGCAGCACCAGTCCATGACCAAATTGCATATGACAGGATGGTGGAGCAAGAGATTACTGAGCAGATGCAAAAAGAAGAAGAAGAGGCCGCCGCCGCCGCCGCCGCCGCCGCCACAGCTGAAAAGGAAAGGGAAAACGAGGAAGTATTGTTTGATTGGGGCTTTCCAGCATGGAGTAGTTCGGGAAAGAAGAAGAAGAAGAAGAAAGATGCTTCAAGAGAAAGACAAGAGGTTGAAGCTCCGCCTCCTCCGCCTCCTCCGTTACAAGAGCTTGAATCTGACGTTGGACTTGCACCTGAACCGGAACCTGAACCGGTACCGGAACCTGAACCTGAGCCTGTTATCACACCTTGCGTTGAGTTTGCCCAGGCTTCAGCTGAAGAAAGAATTCTAGGAGAATCTCCAATTGCTCCTGATTCTTCCTATGTAGTCCCTAAGTCAACTACATCAAACCATGTCTTTTGCCCCTTTCGCTCGACACACATGTTTCTCGGCGAGGAGTGGAAAACGTGTAATCGGTGCTTGGACAATGTACGACAATTCGCTAAGCAACTTCACGAGATTGAATAGCTTTGATGCAATACGGACTGGTCACATTGAAGAATTGAATAGAATACAAGCAATTGTAGGGAGTACACATAAGTAATATGCGTAGATCCAATAAATTGAGAAATACATGTCGTCTTCAACTACCCACATTTCCCCACCCACCTCGATCCACTTGACCCACCACACCCCAATCAATCCCGACACCAAGGATCACCATGCACCTTACCTAATACTACCACTGCCCTATCAATAATCTGTTCATCCATCCATCCACCCATATTCGCGCGCGCATAAGGCGCCCATCGCCTCGGACGAACCATCCCGAAAATGTGCAATTTTGATTGGTAACAAAGTGCAAATCCCGCCCTCTCCAGGCGTACCACGGCGACCAAGATGGGCGGAGGAAAAGGGCGGATTACACCACTATATGTAGACTTCAATGGATTATAGATACGTTGAACTTGTAGGTGGAAAGGCGCAAGTCTATCAAACGATTTTATTTTAATACATTTTGTATTTGGGCTTGTGGTGTAGTGCTTTGTATTAACGACAAACAAGAGAAAGAGAAAAGGAAACAGCAATACGAAGAGGAAAGAAAGAAAAGAAAAAGAAGACAAGCGACAATGACAATCCGCGTAGGCATCATAGGCCTAAGTTCCATAACAACAAACATCCCAGCTTTCAACAAGAATGGCTGGGCTGCTAGGTAAACCTCCATCCCTTCTCCCTCCCATAATCCTCCCTTCTCCGTACCTACCCCTTCCACCCTCCCATTCTCCCATTCTCCCATTCTCCCAACTAACGCCCCCACCAGCGCACACCTCCCCTCCCTCCTCGCCCTCCCCACCTACACCATCACCGCACTCTGCAACACCAGCACCACCGCCGCCCAAGCCGCCATAAAACGCTACTCCCTCCCCCCCTCGACAAAAGCCTACGGCTCGCCCGAGGACCTAGCCTCCGACCCCGACATCGACATGGTAGTCTGCTGCGTGCGCGTCGACCGACACTACTCGACCATCATGCCCTCCATCCGCGCGGGGAAAGACGTATTCGTGGAGTGGCCGCTTGGCGCGAACCTGCGTGAAGCGCGCGAGATGCTGGCGGCCGCGGAAAAGAGTGGGAGTAAGACTATTGTAGGCTTGCAGGGGCGTGTGTCGCCTTATGTGGCGAAGGTGAGGGAGATGGTGGGCGCGGGGGTGATTGGCGGGTTGGTGAGTGCGCAGGTGACGAGTTATATGGGGATGGCGGGGGATGTGGAGCCCGCGGGGATGGATTACCTGGTGAAGAAGGAGGTGGGGGGCAATTTTCATTCGATTATGTTTGGGCATGTGGCGGATACGGCGGTTTTTGCGCTGGGTGGGCGGGTGAGTGAGTATTCGGCGGTGTTGGCGACGAGGTGGGGGGAGACGACGCTGTTGCATAGTGATGGCTCGTTTAAGGAGGTGGTGAAGAGGGAGACGCCGGATCATATTATGTTTCAGGGGGTGATGGCGGAGAGTGGTGCGCCGATTTCGATCTATGTGAGGCATGGGAAGGCGTTCAAGGATGAGCCTAAGTTCCGTTGGAGGATTCTTGGGACAAAGGGTGAGATTCGACTTACTGCGGGTGCAGGCTTGGGGGTTTCGTCGGGAGGTGAGAAGATTGAGTTGTTCGATCATGAGAAGGATAGTATCGACGTTGTGGATGTCGAGTACTCAGATGCTGTTAAGGATCTGCATAATTTTGCGAAGAATATTGGAAGGGTGTACGAATTGTTTGCAAATGGAGGGACGGCGGATGATGGCCTGGTGGATTTTGAGAAAGCTGTGAGATTTCATGAGATCATTGAAGGAACGGAGAAGAGTTGGGAGGAGAAGAGGTTTGTCAAGAGCAATGAATGAAGGACCTGACTTAGCTGCTCTCTCAAGGAGCAAAATCTCTTAGAGGGTAGGTTTTGCCCGATTGAACTATTTCGTTACCATAGAGCTACATCCACACTTATAGCAATGCATAGTGACAACGGCTGCAGCATATAGCACGCACACCAACACAGATATTCACACACAATATCCTCAGCATGAATAAGCATTTCATGATTACAAATAATCTATGCCTTGTCTCATCTTCAGAGAAGACCGTGAAACATGGAGCCGTGTTGGGAAGAAGAACTGGATATACAAGAAAGAATGCGCCTGATCTTGACCAAGCAAATATATACAAATCCCCAGCCAGTCCAGCCACAACCACATCTATTCCTGATACCCCTTTAAACCGCGATCCAACAGCCCTGAAACCCACTTTTTTGCACTAGTCAACTAAAATGTGCCGCCATCATCTGCATCAAAGAACTCAGTTGCATCGCTCTTCCAACTTTCCCTTGGAATCTTGTCTCTTAACCATGTCAACACCGATTCTGTGCCTTTTTGTAGGACCTGGTAATTTGGCACGCGGAATTTGTTGCCTTCAACGTTCAGGCTCGTTAATGTGCTAGACAGTAAGCCAATATGAGGCTCCAGCCGTTCAATATCGTTGTTGCTCAAATTGACTATTTTCAAGCCAGTCAAAGCTTCCGCACTGACCTCACAAATGCTGTTGTCAGATGCAATCAGAGAGATGAGATCAGGGAATGACTCGCGCAGACATGGGAGAGATCCCAGGAGGCGGTTTGCAGAGACATCGAGCGTCTGAAGATTTGGCGCAGTGAGACGTGTAATCAGAGACGAGAGGTCGGTCATTTTGTTGCCGGCTAGACGCAGTTCGCGAAGCTTCAGTAGTTCGACAGGCGCAGTGAAAACAGTCTCTATGTTATTCTTGGACATATCAAGAATAGTGAGCATGGAAACGCGTGATAAGATGGCTGGAATCGACTCAAATCCGTTCTGCTGGAGGTACAGTTGACGAACATTGTCAGCGACAGCGTCCAGTTTGGTCTCATCGAGCACATTTGCAAGACCCTTTGAGGTAAGATCAAGTGTACCAGACGGTGTTACTTGCCAGCCTTTGGGTTCTAACTCTGCCGAGACTGATGCGTCAAGCCCAAGTACATCTTCAGCATCGTCCTCATTCATGGGCTCGTCCGGTTGCAACTTTGCGGCCAAGTCCCGTTGGATATCTTCGACAGGCATAGTCAAGAACTTGCGCTCTCGAAGTGGATTGGCGGCAACAGTGAGATGCTTGAGCGGCAGTTTTGACAGTCTTGCATCCAATTGTACCACATTGTTCGCAGTGAGGTCAATAGTGTGTACTGGCAGCTCATATATACTATCTGGAAGCGTTGTGAGCTTGTTCTCAGCGACAAGTAGCGTATGAAGATTGACCCAAGATTCCATGATGGGTAATGAATCGAAGCGGTTGGTTGCGATGTTCAAATACTTCAGAGCTGGCATCTCAATCGTTTCGCCAGGGCATAAAGACTGGACTGCATTGTTCGAAATGTTCAAATCTTGAAGACGGAGAACCGAACTTGTTTCGAAAAAAACACCATCCAGTCGGTTGTGTGCTGCAATCAAGGATATGAGTCCAATTTCAAATAGCTCAGCCGGTATCTTTTGTATCTGGTTATTAGATACGTTGAGTGATCGCAGAGCTTCCAAATGCTTCATGTCCTCCGCTAAGGTCGTCAGTTTATTATCTTGGAGTTCCAAAATTTCCAAAGCGGTCAACTTGCCAAGAGATGAAGGCAAGTCACCATGCAAGTCATTCTCAGCTAACTTCAATTCGCGTAGGGGTGCTATCTGAGAAATGATCTCAAAGACATCGAGTGTTAGCTTATTGCGCGAGAGATTTAACTTCGTCAGTAATGACAAACGTCTCAAACCCAGTGGTAGGTTTAGCAGGGCATTTCCATGGACATCGATACTTTGCACACCGCCGAATTGTGGTCCTCCTTCATCCATTTCGACCGCTTCCTGGGGATCGATATCCGGAAACATGGCTTCTGGAAGGGATTCAAGCTCGTTGTCAGCAGCCATAATGAAGGACATATCAACAACTTCACCCCAGGCGACGGATGTGTCTTTTGGATCATATTTGTACATTTGTAGTACATCCTCAGGGATCTCCTTCAGATCCATTGCTGCAATATTCAATCGGCCATCAGCACGAGCACCATCAATACGCTTACGCAAGAGGGACTTCGACCCCTTCGCACGCTGGTTGAATGGATCATCAAGGCCAAAGTCAAAGGTTGCAATCTCGTCAGGACTGGGAACAATTGCATCTCGTGGTGGGGTGCTAGTCCTTTCTGATTCGGCCTTTGCTCGTCGTGCAGCTTCTCTGGCCTTGGCAATCTGTTCACGAAGTGCATTGGACGAGGCTGCTGCTTTCGCTTTTGGTGACTGCTCGACAGCTTCTTCTGTAGTTTCAGGTTTGCGAGCTGCTTTAGCCTTCGCAATTTGCTCACGCAGCGCAAGTGATGAGCTGGAAACTCGGCGGCTGGTATCTGGCGTCTTCTTCACTGGTGGAGCAAGACCACGAGATGGCGTAGTCGGCACTGTTGCCGTACCTGTGCCAGGGGGCGATACTGCCTGTCCAAAGACACCTCCCAAGGATGGACGAGACTTTGGAGTGCGCGCCACCATGCTCTTGCTGTTTGACAGCGGGCGTGGCTTGGGTGTAACCTGAAGGTTCTGTGTCTGTAAGAGGGGCTGCTTTTTGATCGTGGAGACTGGGCGAGAGACAGACGAAATTCTGCTTGGTGTCGCAGCTGGTGTGACGCTGGCACTAACAGCTCTCTTGCCTGGTACGGTCATGGAAAGTCGACTTGACTTGGTACCCAACCTGCTGGGAGTGGCAGGTGCCCCATTGAAGGATCCATCGCTTGTTGTAGGCCTACTGCCACCATTGCTGGACATGGCTGAGGCAGGTCTTAATGGTGGAGGCATGCTGTTGTCTGCGTTGAAGAAACTGGATCTGCGCCTTCCCTTTGCACGAGCGGGTGATGACGGCAAATTCGACAGACTTTCTATGGTTCTATCCGATAATGAAGGGCGCGACTTCCTTTTGGGAGCCTCTCCTGCATCATCAACCACTGGCTCAGGGCTGGGGTCATTGCTGACAAGGACATAGTCCGACTCAGGGTCCTGGTCACGAAAGCCAGCCCTTGATCCAGCTCTTGAAGACGCTCGTGATGCTGAGCGGAAGCCATCGAGACTGCCCAATGCATCGTCTTCTCGATTTGTGGCGGATGCTGTCAGCTGTGGGGCAGCTTTCGTCTGGCGAGAGGGGGGACGTGCAAAAGGTCGCTTGAACACGGGCTCGTGGGCGTGGGTGGAAGAGGACGAGGTAGTGGATACTGTGGATGCAGTCGAGGTGGTGGAGGCCCTTGGAGGAGCAAAGCTGGGAATGCCACTCACTCGTCTGGCAGCCTTCAGGGATGCCCGACTTGAGGGTGCTGGTGCTGGTGCAGCCGTCGAGGGGGTATTGGATCGCACCAGCGAGGCTCGTGAAGCTTTCTTTTGCAGTGGCTGCTGGGCAGGAAGACTGGCTCGTGGTATGGATGGCACTGATGCTTTCTTGCGCAGCTGTTCGGTGGGTGCTGACGGCTGGCGCAGCTGGGACTGGCTGGACGAGGATTTGAGCACGGGTAGACGCGACGTTGGCCTAGGAAGCCCTGACGGCGACGGGCGCGGGATGGCTGAGGGATGGTGGTTATCCATAGTGGGCCAAGTCAATGCAATGGCTTGGATGATGTCGATAGCAGCGGCGTCAGAGGGCGGACGCGTTTCATGCAGCAGCAGCCAAACACGGCAGGCATATCCAAACGAAACCTCGCCGTTGTCGTTCGTCGTTGGGGTTTAGGGACAGATAATAATTTAATTGACAGATTGAAGCACGCACCCTGTCGTTTCCCTCCCCCTGATAGCAACTAACTACTTGTGAATGAATCGACTAATCTAATACACGCGGAAGCGGAAAGCAAATGGATGGTTGCCCAGTCGACGCCAGTTCCCCCAATGATGCCACCCAATCGGGCTAGGGCGGCCCTGGAGCGCACCTTCCACCAGCCTCCCCCACTCCTGCCATCATCATATCACCCATCAGATCTCGCTGTCACTGTCGCAAACCACCCCGTCTGATATATCGCCGCTATACTTCGAGTCTGTCTGGTTGCTGTTCGACGTCGCCCCAGTCGCATCCACCTCGCGACCACTTCACGCTAACACGCGCATCGACGCGCACCCTGGTAACCCCCCATTGGCCGTTTGCGTCCTCGACCGCCAGACTGTCTCTCTTGCGCGTCCTCAACCACCCACCGCCTACTCCCTCCACGCTCCCTGACAGCTGTCACCTCACTGCGCGCGCACTCTCGACACACTGGACCGCAGCATTCGCAACATTGCCTACCCCGCCTCGCTCTTTCGACGTGTCGCGCACTACCTGGGCCGACTTGCGCCTCAGGCAGAATGGATTCCCAGGCGTCCTTGTACCCGCCCGCGCCAGACACTCTGATGCCTACCACCGAAGTCGCGCGCCCTGAGACGCCAAACTTTCGTTCCGAGTCCGACGCTGCCGTCATCATGTCCAAGCTCGCATCGCCTGACCGCGTCAAGTTCACGTCGCCTGCTCCTCGCGCAACCTCTTCCATGACTCCACCACCTTCTTCCCAGCTCCCAAACTCTCGCTCTGCCATGCGCACGCCTACTCCCCCAACTCCCCAGCTGACCTCGCCTCCGCCGACCAGCAAGTTGTCCAACCAGTCCTCTGCCTTGACAGACGCAGCAGCCGCTTTGTATCCGCAGGAGCAGATCAATAACGCCGCCCCAGAGGAGCTTCGATCCATGGTTAACAGTCTCTCAAATGCTTTACGCGATATGCGCCTCTCTGCAGCTCATTACAAGCTACAATACAACATGGCCGCCATGGAAAGTCAGGAGGCAGCCAGTCGCATGGCTGTTGAACTGGCCATGGCACAGAGAGAGCTCGACGTCCTGCAGCAAGCTGAAGAGAAGCGTCGCAATAACATTGCCACTCCTGAGCAGACGTACCAAGAGACTGCTATTGCAGCAAATGCAGCCATTCTGGCCGAGCTGAACCGCCAGAATCAGATGTTGCAGAGCGAGAACGAGGAGCTTCGAGACTTGTTCGAGCAGCAGAAGCGCTTGACCGAGCACAGAGAAGGCGAGATTGCCAGCCTGGCCGAGGAGAATGACCGTCTGAAGACCAGAATCCGCAAGAACAGGGATCACATTGCACCTCTGCTCGAGCAAATCGAACACAGTTCTCCCCGATCTGTGTACGGCACTCCACTTCAGCCAACACCTCGTCAACGGGTATCTCGAGTTCCACCAGCGTTGTCCACTGAGAGCAGCAGAGGCCAGAGCAACTTCGAAGCCCTGTTGTTGGCTGACAAAATGCTAAGCCAAGAAACTGCCACGGCTCCCTCTACACCAATACGAGCACATGTTCCAAGATCTCGTTTTGGCCACCACCGTGGAGCACAATCCATGTCTTCCCTGCCTCAAACGCCAAACAGGAGAATCGCTCAACCAAGGGCTGAAGTACCACGAACTCCACCTGCCTACATGCCCACTGCCATCCCACAGTCTGCACCACCAGCACACTATGCTCAAAAGCCCCAGCATGGCCGTCGCCAAAGCAGCAACTCGACCATTACTGCGTCCAGTGTCGATGAGGAGGAGGCTTTCACGGACCGCGAAGATGATGTGCCAGAGTCACAAGCCAGCCGAGTCGCAACCAATCTCTTGCGACATGCTCCACCCACGAAGCCAATGTCAGCACCAAGCTCACAGTCGGCCAACTTGGTGCAAAGCAAGATCTTTGGACAAGTAAAGAAAGGCCACAGTTTGACACGCACCAACGACTCTGAGAAGCGAAGGCTGCACTCGTCTGAACACCACAATAGTCCAACGAAGCGTGGGCGCATTGATCATGGTGTAGGTCTTGGCATTGGCGGTTTGTTGCGCGATTAAATCAATCTTGATGATTGATTCAAGGGTTTTTGTGTTATGATTTTGACGACTTGGATTTGATGCTATGGTTTTGGCTACATGTGTTTATGCGTTATGGTTTGATACCCTTCTCGATGCCATTGTGCACCATATGGTTGGCCCTAAGGGGGCTACGATGTGTTTTTATATTACCTGATACCGCGGAGGACTTTTGATGATAGGAATAAGTGGACGGCCTCAGTGCGAACCGATAGATAGGTGGATGACTTATTAGCTAGTAAACTACTCACTCAATGTATATGTGCAATCTTGCTCAGAACTTTTTCACTGCAAACATATGATCTGTCGAGAACAGTTGTTATATCGTGATATCACGATTCATCTAATACAGTGGCATGCTTTTATTCGAACATCTTGTCGCTGACATTTTAATATTTCGATATTCGAAGATCCAGTACCATTTGGTGTGGTGAGAGGGAGTTCGATGGATTGCCAAGACCTCAACGTCGGCAAAATGTTGCGCCGTCCGACTAGCGCCGCACACGCTAGCGAGCCCGCTCGAAAATCGAGTGATGGACTTTGAACTTCTCTTGTCAGCCCGTACTAACAAACAGGTCCGCCATCACAGGTACGCACACCTTCCTGCCTCGTCGCATACTTCCATATCGACCGTCGGATTCTAATTCATCTTTTAGACAACCGCAGCAATGGCGATCAAGCACAACCAGCAGATTCAGAAGAACCATTTCCACAAGGACTGGTATGCGACACCCTCTCACCCAAAATTTTGCGCAACAACATGCTGACTTTTACAGGCAACGCTACGTCCGCGTGCACTTCGACCAGGTAATTCCCCTCTCACCTCATTGAGAGTTGTGGCGCCTGTGTGCAAATGCTTACGACTCTTATAGCCTGGAAAGAAGAAGTCCAGGAGAAACGCTCGCGTTGCGAAGGCCGCCAAGGTCGCTCCTCGCCCCGTCGACCTTCTCCGCCCCGTTGTACGATGCCCAACCGTCAAGTGTATGTGTAGACAAGAATGAAGAGACTAGGACAATTGCTGACTTGAATTGCAGACAACCGCCGCGTCAGGCCCGGCCGTGGTTTCTCTCTCGTTGAGTTGAAGGGTATGCACCTACACGAAAACCATGCGACTATTTTCTAACATGTCACAGCCGCCGGTATCCCCCGCAAGCTTGCCCGCACCATCGGTATCTCTGTCGACCCCCGCCGTCAGAACCTTTCCGAGGAGGGCCTCAAGGCCAACGTTGAGCGCCTCCAAGAGTACAGGAAGCGCCTCATCCTCTTCCCCCGCCGCAACGGCAAGACCAAGCAGGGTGATGCTTCCGCCGAGGACGTCAAGGCCGCCAAGTCTGCTGAGAACATTGTTCGCAGCGCCGCCGCTGCTCTCCCCATCAAGAACGTTGTTGAGTTCGAGGAGGGTGCTATTGGTGACTACAAGGGCGAGGAGAACGCCTACAGGAAGCTCCGTGATGCTCGCTCCGAGGCCCGCCTTGTCGGTGTCCGTGAGAAGCGTGCTAAGGCCAAGGCCGAGGAGGCTGATGCTAAGAAGAAATAAGCTACTCGCAGAAGCGGTAGCATGGTTCAATAGATGCCTTATGAACATTTCAAAAGTCAGGGTCACGGTTTGGCAATGGGCAATTCCAGCATGGGCGGCGTCAATGGTTAGGTCTGTCATTAAGACAGCGTGTGAATGATACCTACTTTGCGAATGCAAGCCCATCGTCCATCATGTCGTATATCTTGAATTTGTTGTGAACCATGTCTTAATTAGCAGAAGATGGCATACGCTGGTGGTATGTCTATCCTTGTGTTTTGTGAAATGTGCCCAGACTTCAGCTCCAATTGAATTATTATATACGTCCATGTCAACTTTTCACTACGCAAAATTTAGCGCGTGTAGCCTTGGGCATGTTTACTAGCGCCTGTTGCCTTGGTGGGGCTCTGTATGGTCTCTGACCTTCCTCAATATATCAACAACCACCGCCGCGCCCATTACGGTTGCTCCCCACCAACACCTCCATATTTGACGAGATAGCTATTGTAGTGTTCGTAAGACTTCAGAGATTTAGAAGGTATCAATTTTAATCAGGTTAAGGGCTTATAGATCTCACATTATTTTTTCTCGCAACTTAATTGCATTTCTAAATCATCAAAAACACAATACAGTGCAACACCATGGATCCATCCACTTCCTCAAACATTTCAACAAGGACCTACATCTATCTCCTCCCTTACCCTCTCCCACAAAACACACCAATCCCCTACTCAATCCACCTTCCCGATCAAAACCCACTCAACCTCCCCACCACGCTCTTCGAACCCACCTCCACTCTAGTCCTCACCTCTCCCAACCGCACCTTCGTGGACCTCCGCTTCTTCAAGCCCCGCTCTCCCGAAGAATCCACCTTCCCCAACTCCACCTCTCCCCGCCTCGAATGGGGCTTCTCAGGAACATCCACCTCTTCCCCAATCGCAGACCACAACGCCTCGCACCCCAATTCCCACTGGCCGGGCCTCTCACATTCCACATGGACCCACTGGCTCGACTCGCGCTACCCCGTCGGCGCACCCAACATCCCCATTGACCAGGGCGACATGTATCCCATCTCCCCGACCCTCACTCTTGAGGTAGGCGCTATGTTCCAACCCGCTTTGGGAGCCGTCAAGTCCCATGAGGAAATGTGGCGCGATATCGACGCCGTGTCTGTCGCTACCGACCCCGCGGGAAAGAAAATGTGCGTTGTGCTGCGAGTCCGGGATGACGCTCAGGGCGTGAGGGGCGTGGTTGTTCGCCTGGGGCAGTATTGTCAGGGGATTATCATGAAAGGCGACCAAGCGACTGTTGAGCGGTGGGAGTTTCGCAAGGGCGACGAGCAAGCTGAAGGAGAAAAGGAAGGAGAAGGAGGAGAAAAGTGGCGCCGCACTGCGAGGTTGGGGGATATGTATCTTCCATGCCCTGTGACGTGGAGGGCTGAAGCGTTGAGTGTGGGGGAGAAGGTTCGGTATTTTGAGTATGAGTGGGATGTGGAGGAGGTGTGGCTTTGGGATTGAGTCAAGTATTGTAGTTCATCAAGTGAGTTGATTCAATTCAATTCAAGTTCAGGATAGATAAGAAAGACGGTATTACATATCCATTAACCTATATAATTGATACAAATAATGACATCACTCATCTCTCATCCTTCATTCTTGATTACCATTACACCTACCACCCTACTCCAAACTATCATCCACCTTCCTTACTCAACCAGCCTAACTAGCCAGCCTGATACAACCCCAACGCAACAACATGCGCATTAATCATACTCAAATTAAACGGCGTCAAAAACAAATCCTCATCCGTAATCGCCACAAACATCGTATCATTCGCCATCGGATCCCCCTGATACACCTCGCCCGCAGGCTGATACGTGTACCCCTCATTCTGGCCCGTAACTTCCAGCGGCGTGTACGTCAGGTTCAACTGGCTGACCCACGCTACGAACTTGGGCGTACCCGCGGAGCTGCTGGTGACGTAGCTGTTGTTGGGGCCAACGGCCTGTCCGGGAGATTCCCAGGTGAGGTTCAACAAGCGGCCGGGGAAGGAGAGGGGTTCAGAGCGGTTGTGTGCGATGGCGGGTGCGCAGGAGTGGCCTGGGTAGAGGGTTGCGTTGACGTTGACGCAGGATTCATTGAAGGGGATTGTGGAGTTACTTGGGTCTGCGATGCGGGTGCCTACGACTTCATTGGGGAGAGTGTCGTTGGGGGAGAAGCGATTTGGGTTCGGTTGGTTTACGATGCGCAGGGCGGGAAAGTTTTGCCAGGCGAGGCGCGTGGTGTTGGCGGGACAGGAGGAGATGTAGGGGGCGAGGTAGGTCCAGGCCCAGGACTGGGGGATGCCCGTTTCGAACCATAGGGGCATGGGGTGCAGGCCGAGCATTTGGCGGAAGGACATTTGTTGCCGGGCTTCGGTGGCGATGGATTGGGAGAGGAGGTTGGCGACTTCGCGGGAGTCGAGATGCGCGAGGAAGCCCCAAACGCCGGATTCACCCCAGCGAGTGAGTTTTTGGTTGAAGTCGATGAATTCACGGACTGTCTGGAATGGGTAGTTGTATGTGCATTGGGGAGCAGCGGTTTCGCCGAGCATGTTGGAAAGTAGGGTTGCGTGACCGGATTCTTGGACTGCCATGAAGGCAATGTAGGCGCGGTCTTCGGCGGTCAGGCCTGCGTCGAGGAAGTCTTGATCTGAGAAGATGGCAAGGCCGTTGTTGAAAAGATCGAGTTCGATCCACTCTTGATATAATCCGAGCTGAATGCTCTCATAGTCAAAGTCACTGTTTACCATATATCTCGGTTGGCTGCCATTGGTTCCAAGGCCACCGGCTGGTGTATAAGGAATAGGCATTGGGTTCTGTGGAAGCCCGTTTTTATTATAATAGGTAGCTGCTGGGTTTGGTGGGAGTGGTGCAATTGCAGTACCCAATGTTGCTGGGGCTTGAGCAGCTCCGGTCACGGTTGGAGTACCAGAGTAAGGTCCATGGCTTGTTGGACCAGTGAGGTTTGAACTTCTCCTTGGTGGCGCTGATCCAGCTTGTGTTGGAATAGCCTTCAATTCATCAGAAAAGTATTTATTTTTGGAAACTTGTACTTACAGCTATTTGGGAGTCGGGACCGAAGACAGTGGCAGGAATACCGGTAGGCTTATCAACGGAAATACTGGCATCTGCATTGGTATAACCAGCTACTTGAGGCGCGGGTGCAGCAGCAGCTAGAGCCGCAAGAATCCCCGATGTAAACACCGTCTTGGTAAACATAGTGATGATAAGTCAGAATGTTTATTGACCTAGGAAAAGGAACGGAGCAGGACCTTGAATATATATGGTCAATTCTACTCAAATCATTGTGACAACATCATCATTATAGCTTCTGTCTGCTAGACTCAAATTTTGGAGAATAATTTGATTGTTCGGAAATTATGTTGTTATGAGCTCATGACTTCCTAAAGGCGGTAGCACCAGCAAGCATCAAAGGTTAGCGACAGCAACATCTCGTTAGCCTTCAGACAAGCAACTTTGACGAACGTATCAGCATGAGCGACGCGTGTCAGCCTCTAGCATGTTTCCTTGTGGCTATGTAGGTTTATGGTTGCACAGTACGGAGGTTTAGACTCGCATCTGCCGGTTTAGGTCGTGACGTACACTTGACATGTATGGTCAACTTGGTGGGACCCAAACTTCTTCTGCGACTCTTCTCCGCATGCAATTGTCTCCGCTCCAATGAGCGATTTTATTTCCAGGAATCCATCGGGATTCTGTGATTAGCCCTTAGTTCATGGATATTCATTGTGTTGAATAATGCGGCCAGTCTCGACTGCTTTTGCTCCGCGGACGTCCATCTAGCAGCGTCATGTTCCGCATTTTGCTGCAGAAATGTCAGTCACCTCTGTATGCAGGTACTACACAATAACAATAAAAACCCATGCTTATATTCCTTGCCTATTCCTTTGCGACAGGCCCCCCTGCGCAATTTCTTGCAATCCTCGTGGGTGAAAGTGAGATCGATAGATCGTTCTTACATAAGCTGCTCGACATGCATGATGTAAGGTTTACGCTGACATATGGGCATCACGGTGTCACGACACATCTGGAGAAGCCAGTCACTGGAAGGATTGAAACTGAATGCGGTAGTTGTAGTGACGATGATAGTAGATTTATAAGATATATCCGCAAAGTCCGGTACTAGGCGACTTTACGGCGAATATGTCTGACAGCTAATCGAATTGTCTTGAAGGAGACTAACTTGGTTTACTTGGCTCGTGCCATTGGACCCCAATTCTCGCGAGGGGCGATCTGGTAACGAACATATTTGCCTCTGTCTGTATCTTTTCCAAGTTTCTCGTCAAATTTGACCTCGAACTCGGAATCAAGGTATGATGGTTGCTTGACAGCTGCTGGTCCTTTTATGCCACCGTCAACCTCCACATCTTCTTGCCCTCCTTCTGAATTGTTTGATGCTGCGTTTTGAACATGACCATCCGCAGTAGCTTTTGCGAGAATGTCATAACCTGCAGTCTCCTTTTTCAACGCATTCTTGATTGGGGCACGTTGACGAGCCCATTCCAAAAGAATATGCCAAATATCAGTCCACGATGCATTGGACTTGATGGAACCTGGCTTGCAATGGCTCATTGCCACTTGGAAACCAGCGTGCCGTAATGCACCACGTAATGCCGCTGCAGGAGGCGCTGAGCAATGGATTACTTTCGCAATAGCGCTAGGAATAAAGAAGAATGGGTGTCGGTCTTGTTCTGCAGGATCGACTTTCGGTATCAGCGGATCAAGGACCTTGGTATCCTTTGCGCCATTCTTCTTGTCCTTCACACCAAGTGTGATTTCCTCCAAAGCTGTGTGCAGCATGCCTTCTATCCGGTCCGTTGTTGGATATGTTTCGCGATCAACTTCATTTAGTTGTGCTAGCACGCGTTCAATGAATCCCACGTTATGCAGCGGTCCGCCATACATGGGACCTGTGATAGAGGTCTTCCTTCCGCAATGTTGGCAGTGTTCATCTGCAGATGGTCCCGAGGCAAAAGTGTGCTTATAAAACACAGTACCATTCTTATTCTTGGTCTGTTTGTTGCGCGCAAGGAACTGAGTTGACCACGCACCGCAACCATTTTGGCAGTGGTAAACGAGCATGGTTTTACCTGCTAGTAGCTTGACATCGTTTGGTGATTTCCGCACTCGTACAAAGACGCGGATGTAATAATCTATGGACAGGGATAGTAGAGGTTCTACAGCCATGCCATAGCGAGCAGCCGAAGAGCTGATAGCATGGAGCAATAATCGAAGGCCACCCTCGTGACACTGGTCGCCCTTGAATGGAAGCCCGCCGTATTGCGAATATGTTTTCTCGAGATAGCCATGAGATGCAAAGATTGCAGAATCTGTGCAAGTAACACACAGTAAGCCATCGTCGTTTATCGCTTGGATAGCTGAGTCGAGGAAGGGGGCAGCCGTTCCATAAGGATCAAGGTCAATCACATCGTACCCTTTCTGGTCACAATAGCTATACATGTAGGCTATTGCATTACCAGTGTGTGGGGTGATTCTATCTTGCAGCTTATTGTGTTTTACATTGAGGCCAATGGATTCAACAGCAGTGGGAGACATGTCGTTGGCAGTGATTGCTGTAGCAAAAGGTATTTCCTGTGCATATCGCAGTGCTCGAAGTCCAGTGGCAGATAGAGCATCAAGTATCTTGAACGGCGCTTTCCAAGGTGTGGAATCTTCCTTGGGTATATCTAAGGCCTTATCGCCTGCAGGTGCGTCAGGTAGCTGTTCTTCGCCATTTTGGTGAACGCATTGTTTCTTCGAGGGAGCTGCATTGGCATCAGCCTCGTCTTTATCTGCTTTTCGCTTCTTAGAATTCTCGGTAGGGCCATCAAGCGCATCTCGCATAGGCACGTCCTCTGTAGTACATGCAGTGTTTTCAGTATGCTGTGCTGTATCCTTCTCTAGCTTCCTCTGCCTCTTTTTTTCATTTCTCTTTCTCTGCTCCTCGTGCTTCTGTGTTTTGCGTGTCACACAGTCCAGCCCAAAAGTCTTGATCGCCAATACACTTAGATCACGGTTGAACTGCTGTATTGGGTTGTAAAAGACTTGCTGTTTCTGTGTATCCTCCTTGGAGAGCTTAGGGTCGGTCGAGGTGGGTACGCCATGAGGGACGAGGATATGCGCCAGACCCTCTTTGATCGTGGTGTAGTCTTTTCCGCCATGGCGAATGCATTGACCGGCTTGAGGGGTGGCGTTTATATCGCGGGGAGTTATGTCTGCCATGTTTGCGGCTGAGATGGAGGAGCTATGAAATGTTCGCGTGTAAGAGCTACCGATAGCCCATAGTGGAGGAAGTCGACGCACGTGCAGGGCGCAGAGTCGGGAAAGGAGGGGAGGTAAAGCTGCCAGCTTTGTGTTCCGAATTGTTTATAACTCAGGAACTTCAATTGTGCAGGTTGTAAGTGGTGGCTCAGTGTGTCCGCGCTGTCGCGTCCAGATTTCGTTGGAGCTCCAAAATTTTGGACCGCGATTTAAGCTTATTTTTGGCGGCTTGGCAGTACCCCTCAACCCCACCAACGGAACCCTCTCCTCCCTCATTATAACTTTTGAAGAGCAATAAAATTGAGTGTCCTACAATTGATTGACCTCTTCCTTCATTCATGAGCCATCTACCCGGCAATATTAAGCGCAAGCCCGAACAGCCACTGGTTACGTGGTTGCCTAGGCTTAGTGTCATCAGACGCGTCTCGTCTCATAGCCCCTGTGCCGCTTTGGAGGCCTGAGTATCTCCTGGCCCCTCTCTCTTATCATTCCACTTTCTGTCGTTCATACTGTGTAACCCTCTTGCTCAGCTCTTCATCTGCCAATCTCTCTTCTTCTACCACAACACACGTTACATCATAATGGGCAGAGCCACGCAGCCACCAGCATATCGTGACGAGCCTGATGCAGTTTCGTTACATACAACTCCAGATGACTACACCTACGATGATGCACCCGAAATTTCGGGTTTACCTCCTTCATACGCCGACAGCGAAAGCGGAAGTGCTGCTTCTACTGTGATCCCACATATCCGCCATGTTCCACCACCCACCACGCGGACTAACCACAGCAGCCCTACCTTCAGAAATGGCAAGCCTGTCGTGTGCGAGACAATCAACTGGACTGATCCCTCCGTCGATAACGACCCTAGTTCGCTCGAAGATTGCATCAAGTCCTTTGCACGCTCTGCACCTGTTCCATATATCTACATCATGGGCACACATAAGGAAACCGTGAAGAAGGGCGATAAGAAGGAAACACATCATATTACAGATTTCCGTCTTGTCATTAACATGCAGCGATACCTGCGTAGAAACTTCGATGATACGGACGCAACCTCAATGGAATTGGTCACAGTGGAGAATGGCGAGAAGACTCATCGCGGTACCATCATGAAGTGTAGAGCTCCAGGAGTAAAGCAAGATATTGAAGTCGGCGGTTCTAAGCCTACCCTGACAGAATGGTGTCATCGCTACTGCGCCTCACCACGCATGTTACGAATCTTTCGCCTTCGCCGAGTAGTAACTGGGTTCGACGAGACGTATCTGAAGCAGCGACTCGAAGGTTTAATTCGTACCGCAAACTATCGTGGCAACATCGAAGTCACCTTCCCTGTAGAAGATAAGAACGTCGACATATACACCTCCAACAAGATTAACAAGTGGCGTTTAACGACTTGGATCTGTTGGGTTTTCTACCTCACATTTCTATGGATCTTCACCTGGCCAATTCTCTTCTTCATGACCAAACGCTACGCTGTGGTCCGAGCTGAGTGGCCATTCTCCCTGGCTAATGCAGCTGGTGGTAAGATCTATACGACTGTCAGCGAAGAGCAGTGGTTCGAGAAGTGGCATGTCGCTATAAGACGATTAGTACTTGACCAATTTCAAGGCGAAGCCAATGAAGAGATGATGAATGGTGTCATTGCAAGGCCAGCAGACCCACCGATGCCTGGTATTGGCATTAGCACTGGACATACGGGTGTTGATAATGCTGTAGGTATGTTGACGCAAGGTTTTCAGATTGCACGTGCTGTACAAAGTGGTAACCTGGGTCGAGGAGTACAAGGTGGTTGGGGCTATGATTGTTGATTTAGCGCTGATTTCAATTTATGGACTCGCTAAACATTTGCATCTTTGCTATTGACATCTCATTAGGTTTATTTGGTCGTATTCATGGGTAAATTGAACCGCATGCCATATGGATAGTATTGCTCTTACGAAGAACAGCTAGATGTAAGCTATTGAAAATGAAAGTCCATACTCCATGTCATGTATCTTTCTTGCAATACTTTTGTGGTCGTGCCGTACAAATCTTATCCTGATGAAAATTGCATTAACGCCATTTCATAGATACCATCTCCTAGTATTTTGATTGGAAGACCTTCTATGTTATGTACCCAGCAACTAGTCTGATGTTGAAATAACGCCATGGTAGTCTGCTCTAGCCGTGTCGATCCCGCCACTGCCAAGATAGTCATCTACGAACAATCGAGGTCTCATCGACTTCCTAGAACCAATGCAAGGCACTGTCACCCACATTGATCCATTCGTCTTGATTAAGTTCGTGCCCAAAATGGCACATGTCCTTCTGGGTATTTCCCAGTCATACTAAATATTCCTGTTGCTTCGCTCCCTTCAAATTTATCGTTCGCGTAATCCAGAATTTCTTTTTCCGCCTCCTCTGCGGTTTTCTTTCCCTCCAAAACGTCGCCCAACACCATCGCTTGTAGCGCGGAAATGCTGCTGCTTGCTCCGAGATGTGGCCGTACTTGCATGAAAGCTTCGCCAGCTAGCAGTAATTTCCCACCGTAGAACGAGTATTTGGTGTTGTGAACTGAGCGAATCGCATTTAGTAAAGGTAAGCCGTTCTTGGTCGTCTGAGCGAACAGCTCTCGCCAAAATGGTGTCACCATATCAGCTCTCCGAAATAGTTGTGTTTCCCATGTCTTAGGCTGGAGGACCTCTGCTGGCACGGTGAGATTATGTCGTCTACCATCTACATCCGTCATGAAGCTGTCGAACGTCGAGGACGACTCATCGCAATAGTCATACCAGCACCACTCAACAAGCCTTTTTCCAGGCTTAGTGCCACCAGTCTCTCCTGGCGTGAGATACCTATTTATGGTCAGAAAACATTACAAATTAGAAAAGATCAACGTACACTAGGATCGAGTGGCCTTCCATTACGAATTGTACCAACTTTCCTTCTGTAGCGCCTTTGAGTTCTTCTGGTACTTGATCTTCTGACCAGGTCCCACGCCATGCTACGTAGCCGGCATATTCGGATTCGAGTTCTGGTATCAGTTGGCTGCGAACAGAAGAACGAGCGCCATCCGCAGCGATGACAAGACCTGCTGTCACTTCACGTTCTGTTCCATCTGCATCTTTGTAGGTCACAGCCATGAGATCTCCTTGCTCTTCTACCCTGCAGACGCGTTTTCCCATTTCGAAGCTTACAACGTCTCCATCATCGTCGCATGCCTGCAACAGTATGCGATGTATAATTGCCCAACTCGATGTGCACGTATCATTTGGGAGGGGAATTTCGCCAAACTTGGAACCATCCCCGTTTCTGAGTTCCATGCTAGGGTTCCCAAAAGCTACCGGATCCAGATCAACCTCTGGAACGTATTTATTGATCAAAGTCTTCACATGAGGCCATAGGCCCAGGCCAGCCGCTCTGACCTGTAACTCCTTAGGATTGCGTGCCTCCAGGACCAAGACATTGCGACCGAGCGACTTCAGAACAACAGCATGCATAAGACCAGCCAGCGATCCTCCGATAATGATAACATCCGATGTTGGAGCCATGGTGGGTAGAGCGAAACGCGGATTGTATGCTTGTGAAGGGTAGATCACAAAATGTAAACTAGCTTACAATTGGGGTCATTCCTCATACATATACCTCCAAAGGATCGCTTCACTGTGTGACGAATTCACCAGGGATACACCACTGCAAGCCGCGCCGCAATATCGCTTCCTGCGAACCCCTCAATGACATCCCACACACCAGCTATTGTCTGAATGCCACCAACAAAGCAGACCTTGGCCTAGTTATAATAAAGGACTCAGCTCCGAAAGTATATCTTAACTAGTGTCATCCTAGCTCAATTGGCTTCGTTACACAATCTCATTGTAGAATTTAAAATGTATGCCTTATTCATGTGAAAATGGACGCGGAAATGGCTGCATACATCTGCAAGGTTGTATATGCGCCACTACTCCTTCGTCCACACAAGCTTGCATGATTGTTGTCTTTACAATGAGCCGCGCGTGTTTCCGCCAATCGATACCTTGTTTCGGCCCGGTTAAACGGCATATGCAGCTTACTCGGCACGTGTAGTCTCGATTGGTTGCTTTCCGACCACGAAGCCCGACAAATTCTTCCCGACGGTTTGGAGTTAACAAAATGCCCCGTTATACTTCGTTTTATAGCTATCTCTAGTTTACTGCCCGACTTAGAATTGTATGGAAGCATACCGAGGTACTTTAAATCGACTAGCCATGCATACCGTCTCTCAACGTTAATTAGACTTAGCTTCGTCAAGAATTTTGCATCTCTGAAACATCTTTTTGAAGAATCGCTTTCTTAGAGAATTTAAAGATCATTTGCCCTTGTGAGATTTGTGCAGTCGTGATATGTAACCAGAGTGACTTCAATTGAACGCAACACAAGATGTTGACCTTCTACTAACCAAATCAGGCAATTCTACCAGTTACGTCACACTAGCTCCACAAGTAGAAGACTCTTACACAAGACCTACCAACTACAATCCAAACAATAAATATCTTTTTAAACGAACTGCCTCCTCACATAGTCCATCACATTTCCAAATCACTTCCAGACCACACCATCAACAATGGCAACCCAAGACCTCACCATCCCAACCCACACCCCTCTCGCCTCACCCCCACGCGACCTCCCCTCCATCACCGCCCAAGAAAAAGCATCCCAATTACCAAAATGGAACGCCACTGTTGCATTCGAGCTAGGCATTGCGCTACGCACCCGCCTACTAACCTTCGACCAACCCGCGGTTATCCATATCAGTACGCTGTCTACGCCAGCACATGTCCTTTTCCACAGCACGACGCACTCGGGGACAGCCATGGACAACGACATCTGGATCCAGAGGAAGCGCAATTCTGTGATTAGGTTTGGTGTGAGTACGTGGTATTTGCATAATAAGTATGAGCAAGGGAATGAGGAGTTGTTTGCGAAGAAGTTGGGGTTGGGGGAGAGAGCGGGGGATGTAAGTTATCTTTCACTTAGTCGTTCGTTTTTTTCTTGATAGTAGTTTATTCTATTCTATGAGTTAGTATGGTGTGGCGACTTCAAGGCTAATTACAGCATGCAGTATGCGATTCATGGAGGTGGTGTGCCGATCTTCGTGGAGAATTGCGATACTCCCGTTGCGGTTGCTGTGGTTAGCGGGTTGAAGCAGTGGGATGATCATCAGGTTGTTGTGGAGGAGTTGGCCGGTGTGTGTAAGGCGCTGAAGAAGCAAGCTTGAAGAAAATTCTTGAAAGTGTGAATGCTTGAAGGTGGTGAGGGTATTATACTTTGAGATATGGCCAGTGTTGAAGGAGTGAATGCCTTCATGGTAATTTAAGATCTCGAATTGCGATACTGATGTTGGGATCACGAGGAGAAGACATGGTGATACCGTGTGATGATTATAAGGAATAGTCGCATGTGAATTACACATGATAGTTTAAGCGGCTCACTGACCATATTAGAAGCGTGATTGAGTACGGGAATATTCAACTACCAAAAGGATGAACAGATGAACCGGAAATCCATTGCATCACAAAATTCCGCATTCAGGTACAAATACAAACGAAGTTTCGTCACTAATGTTATTGTTTTGATTTGAGCTTTGACGCGCAAACGCGCGTGTCTAGCAAACGCTCTTGTTATCTCACCACAAAATGAAACTCAAGCAAATTTGATTCTTCATCAAACCACCAAACTGCTCAACACTGCTTTCCAATCACAAAAACTCACTGTACACTCAAATACCATCGGACTTGATCTCCACCGACTCCACTGACTATCATGGCAGGCCAGAGCCTCCTACGATACATCTTCCGCCACGGCCCTCGTGGTAGGTCGCATAGAGCAGCCCCCGCCCCCGAAGCCCTCGAGACTCCTCGCTCGTCGTCGCCTGTTATGCAGGACGAGTCTCACACATACTTAGATACGCCTACCATGGGCAATACACCTGAGCCCCTCACCACATATCCAACCGAGCCAATGGGTGTTGACCCAGCACCACTTTCACAAATCGTCGAAGAGGATGATGAGCAAGCCGAGACTGCCTCGCTTGCCGAAACTTTGGCAGCACTGGAGCTGAACCTCGACACATTCACGACTCGAGAGCTCATCAACGCTGCCACTGAAGAAGCGAAATTGGCAATAAGCGCTCACTTGGAGACCATCGATGCAACGCTAGCGCTTCTCAGCGCTCTAGATGGCTTCAGCGACACTATCACAGTCATGATGCAGGAGATGAAAGATAAGAAAGCCGTCTGCAAGGAGAAGCTGGTGATGATTGCCGATGTTGAGAGGGCCGTGGAGAAGATGCAATTCGGGCAGGAGGATACAGAGATTGAAGAAGAGTGAAATGCAACTTAAGCAGTTGCCTGCTCCGGGCATAAATTTGATGTCATATTAGCACCAGTAGGCCATATGTCAGCTTTAGTCCAGCAGTTTGCATAGCTTTGGAGAATTCAATACACTACTGATTACACCAATGATGACTTGATGTTGGCATGTGTCTCCCTTATGACTCATGCTTTAAAGAGCAACTATCGCTCCTACATGATCTACTTACCAAAGCTTACATCTCCGCTAATAGGCGTATCAGTAAATATTGGAGGAGCTTTTGTGTAAACGTCTATGTTATGTCAAGGCATAAACCTAATAATAGAGTTATGGAGTTCGGAATACTAACCCGTAAAGCATTCCGAGTGGGGTAAATACAGCCAATGATCCAAGCTTATAATATCGATATGCCTAGAGCGTACTTGCGGTGAAGACTTTACACTTGTTATGTGTCAATCAGTGTCGAAAATGGATTAAAAGTCCAGCTACAAGTACATATATATAGAGGCTGGGAAATACGTAGGAGTTTCTTTACAGGTAACTTCTAATCACTCTTCTTCCGGATTAATTACTTTCAATTGTGTATCATATCAACGTTTAATCACCGTGATTCTTCAATCTTTCATGGATCCAATACCAAATACTACTGTGCCGCTGCATCCCATTCCCTCCCAAGATGGTCGAGCATACGAAGAACCTGCAGAGATATGGGACGAACTACGCCGCACTGTCTCAAGAATGACGGGGCGGTCGAAGCCCACAGGTGATGAAGAGAAAAAATCAACACATCATCATGAGGTGGAGGTTCGGTCCTATGTCCGCTCTAGGTCGGGAAGACACCCGAGTGGCCGCATTGCCGAAGATGACGATGGCCCTGGCATACCTATTGTGGATGTTGAGGATGATTTCCCTGAAGGCGGCTTACGTGCTTGGCTTGTTGTTGCATCGGCGTGGTTCATGCTGTTCCCTGGCTTTGGGTTTATGGTGTCAATTGGAACACTCCAGGACTACTGGCATCAACACCAATTGTCAAACATGACTGCCCGCGATATTGGCTGGATACCATCAGTCTTCACATATATTGCAATGGCGTTGGGTCTATGGGTCGGACCACTCTTTGACCGATACGGACCTCGATGGATTGCTTTGGCTGGAAGTGCGGGCTTCTTAGTCATGGTGTTTCTGCTGGCAGAATGCGATACATTTTGGCAAATGATGCTTTGCTGTGGCATTCTCGGAGGCGTATCGGCCGCCTTAATCGTTACTACATCGCTGGCTGTAGTGGCTCACTGGTTCAAAGAAAGACGAGGCCTGGCTCAAGGCATTGCCATGATGGGATCGAGTTGTGGCGGGCTGTCGATGCCACTGATATTGAAGACCACATTTCCGAAATATGGCTATGCGTGGTCTATTCGAATACTTGCATTCATGTTTCTGTTTTGCTTCATCATGGGGAACATACTGATGAAAGCGCGGTTCCCGCCGAGCGCAGCCGCTAAGAAGAAGGCTATAATCTCGCTATCGATATACGCTGATCTCCGTTTGAGTCTTTTTACACTCACTGTTTTCGGGTTTGAAATCGTATTGTTTGGCTGCTTGGGCATCTTACCTACATATGCGACGTTGAGCACCAACTTCCCGGCTGATACGGGGTTCTATCTCATCTCTACACTCAATGGCGTTTCATGTTTTGGTCGTATACTTCCTGGTTATGTCGCGGACAAAATTGGGCGTTTCAATACTCTTTTCATAATGATAATTTTCACTTTGGTGTTCATGTTGGCGCTATGGCTACCGTTCGGTACCACTTCGCTGGGTGCGTTATACAGTTTTGCTGCACTGTTCGGATTCGGAACCGGGAGTTGGATGGCATTGACACCTGCATGTGTCGGACAGCTTTGCCGCGCTGAAGATTTTGGCAGGTATTATGGGTCGATGTACTTTCTCGCTTCTATTGCAACGTTGGTCTGCATTCCCATTAGCGGTGAGCTCGTTGAAACAGTTGGACCAAAGCCTCTGGTTGCATTTTTCTGTGTCATACTTGCTATGAGTTTGGTAAGCTTCAGCTTCAGTCGCTGGGCGTGCTTAGGCCGACGTTGGGATCTGAAAGCGAAAATTTGAGTCCTGGACGTTGCTGAAACTTAATTTATTGAATTTTCAATTATCCACAATTAATGAAGAATGGCTTTCAGACACATTGCAAATTTGATTCGAAAATTCAAGAATCGTATAAGATGTAAAGGTGATGGCGGCGTGGAAGTTCCATGGGCCGAGTTTAGCATCTTGATTTGTAGAATAAACTAACGCATTCTATTTGAGAGAATCAATGTAACTTCACTACTGTTAATAGTTTTATCCTGAGGCGTGGCGCTTTCGACTGATCATATGGTGTGATATTTCACTTATAGCACTGCGTCGTGGTTTGAGATGGCACCGAATGAGGGAACAACTTGCGACAGTAGATATGATTGTCGGCGAAGCTTATCACGGACGCGGCGTTCTCCTGATTCACATTAATGTCATATGGGGCTATTATTGATTTGATTGAATAACACGATACATGTCATTGTTGTAGGATCAATAGCTATGTGAGCAAGATGCTGAGTAATTTTGGTGTAAAGCACTGTAGATACCTCCACCTGAGCGCTGAACAATCCCTGTCAGACTGTGCCGCAAGCGTAACACCTGCCACAAAGCCTTGAATTGCAGCTGCCCCAACCGTGCCGCATAAGCTTGAGGCAGAATCCAGTTGAACTGACGTGAAGTCAACGTGGGATCACAAAATACTCATCAGGTAATTTCGGTATTAGCAAAGATGAAGAACTGGTATGCAGGGGCAGTTTCCGTAGCGAAGTTGATATTGTCGGCAGGTGCTAGTGTGCATCGCCAAAGTATAACACGAACTTCTTCAGTGCTTCATTTCCTTACACCCTCCTACATTTCTCAGGTGAATATTGGAGACGCTTCTGGTTTTCGGAACATAATATTGACTTCATCTCATCAGGAACACCAGGATCAAATCACGCTTCCTTTCCCGCATCACCTTACTAGATTGGCCTTGCATAGCACCAATGCGATAACTGCGAAGCTCATCCATAAAGCTCAGCGGCGTAATGGATCCCCGAGCAAACGAGATAATGACAATGATGACGGCTCTTGGTCGGCCATGTTTTTTAGTTTGTATACTACGCCAATTAGCATTGGCAACCCTCCACT
Organism: Shiraia sp. slf14; assembly: GCA_000498155.1. Taxonomy (NCBI): domain Eukaryota; kingdom Fungi; phylum Ascomycota; class Dothideomycetes; order Pleosporales; family Shiraiaceae; genus Shiraia; species Shiraia sp. slf14. Next base: position 67,077 of record AXZN01000021.1, read on the forward strand.
AAAGATGTCTGCAACTGTGGATACCAGCTGGAGCACTGCATTCGTACCTTCTGTGAATTGCACATACAATGCTGGGGAAATTGGATACTGTATGATTCACCCACTCTACAACTCGTCGCTTTCGTCGACCTTCCAAAGCAACTCGACTCCCGTCGAAGTTCTGTATAACGGACCTGCAGGCCTTTATACTTGGGGTTATCTCTCACAGGATAGCTTACATTTAGGGAACATGGAAATTAAACGACAGATATTTGAAGAAGTGACGGAATGGCATCCAGACATTGGTACACGCGATGATCTCTTTGACACAGCTCTTGGCTTGTCTCTTTTCCCAACTAGCAGCGGAAGGTCGAAGGGAGAATTTTCTGGAACGAGCCCTTTTCAGAATATGATGGATCAAAAGCTCTTGGATAGGAACATTGTGTCAATAACGTATAGTCGCTCCGATCAGGAATTAGGCGAATTGGTACTAGGAGACCTGCCTGCACACCTTCGGCGGGAAGAAATGATCGAAATACCACTCGACCACAGTAAGACAGATGATTCAGACGAAGTCTGGAGACACTATACTCACACAGGGTGGCAAATCCCATTGAAACATATGTTAATGACACCGAACAATTCAAACACCACGATACCTGTCCTAGAAATACCGCAGACCGCTATCATCTCGTCCTCTTTCCCATGGATTGGTCTACCTGACGAAGCAGCTGAAAAGATTCATGAAGCAATTGGTCTCAAATCCGTCTTCGACTGGATCGACTGTGACAAGCGATCAAAGCTGCCAGATTGGACGCTTCAATTTGGTTCTGACGGTCAAAAAATCACGTTGACGCCGTGGGATTATCTCATCGAGGTGTATGACAAGCTATATGAGGTCCTGAAATGTGTTTCGCCTTTCTATAACCTCTCAGAGTTTGGTGATAAGGGATTTATAATTCTTGGCGCGGCCTTCATGAATGGACTCCATACTGTCTTCGATGCTGATAGGAAGAGCATTTCATTCGCAAAGCGTCCTATGTAATGCGTGCATGTATGGCCTCTTCTCGAATCTGCTGGCAAACAGAGAAGATCCTTTTGATGCACGAGTTTACGGAATTGTACATATCATGACCAGAACGAATACCTAGGTACAATTAACACAAGAAGTTGTACATTTTAAATCCTGGTATTTTAGTTGGACAAGTTTGAGAATATATTGTCGCGTTGATTGCTGTGATAGAATAAATATTCTCCGATAGTGATCCTCAAATGATCTCAGCAATAATGTGTGTTGCATACTTATCCCTTATACTGTTTCTGATCCCAGGCCAGCAAAGAGTGAGTGCGATCGCAACCTCATCACCGATCTTCTTCGGCCCTTCTGTGATCTCAGCACCTGCGCTCGCCCTTAATACTCGGAATGGCGTCACAAGAACGCACATCATTTGAGACATAGGCTGTGCGCACTCATCGTCGGCCGAGCTGCACTGCCATTTAATTAGTGCTTATAATCTCATAGATTCAGCGGCGCCATGAATAATAGCAGAGAAGGTGGTAATAACCTGCAGCCTTGATGGTTAAGAAGCGAGGCTCAAGAGCTTCGAAGCTCGAATCTACTGGAGGTCAGTCAAAAATTATAACATAATATGTGATTACACATTCGTAGAGATGACAAAACTTTCCCAACTCACAATAAGAGTAGTGTGAGACAACCGTCAAAGCAATAGCGCGTTCATAATACTAAAGGTTTCCTATCACAAAACTGAACGATGTATTGAAGATGCTATACGCAAGGCAACGTGGAGATTATATGCTAACGAAATCAATTAAGAACAAATCATTTCTTTTTGTGGTTACGTTGAGCCTAGAGTACAGATGATGAGGGTCGCAGCGTATTGTGGTTTGTTGGCTAAGGAAACCCTTTTTAACTATGGTTCCAAATTTGCTTGTATGGGCTGCGTATGCAAAGGGATTGGCTAACCAGTGATCATGTTATATATATCGATTCATTCGTGTCGTACACTAATTCTCTAGCTCACAAAATGGGAACGATCTTTCCCAAAGCTCATTCAAGCCAGGGTTCTTACCGTTCTATGTTTCATCATACCCTTTCTCTGTACTCTAGGCTTACCAGAAACGACGTGGGATCTTACATAATTTCTGTTCAACCATTGACCTGATAACCCACCATCACAAGTCCTACTTTCTAGACATGTACGTATACCTGGTATGCATTCGGCACCATAGCATGACTTCGTACGATGGCGAAGTTCGGACCATTCGATTCGATAGTGCGTTGTACATCTACTGCGAAAGGGGCCCGTGCCGCTCCCGCTTCCCCAACGTTCCTGCGGCACTCCTTTAGTTCAACTTTCGTAATGCCGCAGGATGCAGATTTGTGGCAGACAGACACCTCAAAAAGTGGCTGAGATACACTGAGACCATGGTTGATTGCACTCGAGATTATGAGGAAAGGAGTCAGTTGGCAATTATGTCGAAGTGTCGTTCGGCCGAGCTCTAGTCTTTTGTTTTTCTGTTTACTATGTATGCATCCCAACCAGGGTCGCTTCGGCCCGCCTGGTCGCCGTTACCTAACTATAACTATCAGATGAGCGGCACAAGATAAGCAGCGCGGTCGCGCTACGGCTTCGCTTCAATTTCGATCCATCACGCTAAACCCATTGATGGCAGTGTCAAGTGACATTTGCGGCCTGGCGATCCCAAGGCGTAGCTTGTTCCTGTTTCACATGGCAGCTCCCGATCCTCTGCATGGGTTTGGGTGCTTGAGCTTTTTTAAAGCAGCCTATTAACCTGTAGCAATTCTCGCTTATGGCTGTGCTTGGGATCTGGGATCTTGACGATGCCTTTCAAAAAGGAACATTTTCGAGATGCTGGTCGTATTCGTCCTTGTCCTTGTCCTTGTCCTGTCAGGGATACGCGCGGCCAAGGTACCACCTTTATTGGCCGTACGCTGGACGCCTTTCGCATCTCTCAGAACAGAAAGAGGTCACTCACTGGGAAGCGATACAAATCATACTCAGGGAGGGCATCTCACCCAGTCAAGCGTGTTCTATCGCATGGTATTCCCTTTCTCGCGCAAAGGATGGCACAGGATCTTTTCGAATTAGCATATGCTTTTGCTTACACTACGTTTGTTTTTGGACTGTTTTCATTCATTGCCCGCTTCTATTCTCGTGCATTGTTAGTGAAATCATGGGGTTGGGACGATTCGGCGTCAGTTGTGGTACTGGTGAGCGGAAGCAGGTCCGAATGACATTTACGATGAACTAACGTGCCGGTCAACAAGGTCATAAACATTGTACATCAGGTTGTCCTGCAGCTATTTCTGAATTTTGATTGTGGCAGGTGAGTTTGCAAGACAGCCGACTATAATTACAGTAGAACCGTGCAGATTACTGACTTCAACGAGCAGACCAAACAATCCACGATGTGGTTTCACGTCTCTTGGTTTATTGAGAGTAGGTAATTATTTACTCTCTGAGATACTGTTCTTACCAAACCATAGACTGCATTTATTGAAGAGATCGTTATCTATGCAGCCCACTTTTCGATTAAAACCACCTTCCTCTTCTTTTACATGCGTCTCTCTAACGAGCCAACATTTCGCATCTCGGTCTACCTTGGATTCGCTCTCAATATCTCGGTGTTTTTATCCAGCATGTAAGTGTACCTTGACCGCCAAATGTATCATCAATAGCTCAATCAGGTCCAGGTTGATGACGGTGTTACAATGCATACCCTTTGAGAAGATTCTCAACCCAATGCTGCACCCAGATGTTAAATGCCTCTCCACGCGCGTAGTAATGCTTACACCCCCCATAATGGTAAGTGTATACAAGGAACGATTGCGATAGTAGTAAGCTGGCGCTGACGGTCTGGTTAGAACATTGTGATGGACTTTTATATTCTCTTTGTTCCCGTTAGGACAATTTGGGCATTACAGATGACACTTCGTCGAAAACTCACTATCCTCTCTGTTCTCTGCTTCGGCCTCATATCCGTAACCGTCGCCATCGTTCGCTTACCAGTCTTATTTTCGGTCACCTCGGGTCTCAGTGATGTCTCCATCGATGTAGGGAAAATGGTCATCGTTGCGGCGTTCGAAGTGCAATGCGCTATTATTGCTGTCAATCTCCCGGCCCTGAAGCCTTTGTGGGCTCGTGTAAGAGGGCGCTTTACTTCAGCGGATGACAGCGAAGAGACACCGCCGAGCCGTCCATATAAACTCTCGTCCCTGAAAGGCGACAAAAAGAGATCTTCGATGGGCTCAATTACGAGGCTAGAGAGAGGTATCGCCAGTAACGAATCCGAGGAGGAGCTGTTCTCAAAGAAGAGGGAAGCTACAAGTGTGAATATGAATGACGTGCATACAGATAACAACAGAAGGCTTAGTAGGATGAGCAGCCAGGCAATTGCGAAGGACAACATCCATGTCACAACAGATGTCGACATACGTCGTATCTGAGCAATCTATGACCTGTGAGGATAGATGTCAATGACTTCTAGTTTCCATACAGAATACGAGAGGTTCTCTCGGCCAAATGTTTTATAGTAAGGATTCCCACGACACCAAATTATTTAGAGCAAAATGAATGCCCAAAGTCCACAGTCAAACCGCATCGACGAACCTGTATATATTTATAACTTAGTACCCTCAGGATTGCTGATGCGGGTTTAAAATTAATTCTCGATGAATAAAGGGAACTTGTGGAGACTCCAATCAATACACTGTAATTCACGAATTGTTATATATACGCAGGAAGCAGTAAGGCGTACTCGTCACAGCGTGTGAGGATTGCGCCTGGAAGTACGACGCTGCTGCAACTCTTTGCTATCGTGTTGAAACGCACCAGGCTGAAATAAAATCTAAGAAATGCCGAAGAGTTCATTTCTCATGCAGATGTGCCATAATTTAGACAGAAAAAGCAAATTTAGCGACGATCAGAATCCTTTCAATACACCGCTATTTAAGCATGAGCAAGCATCCTCGCCTCTAGTGTTATTAGCGTTGCAGTAATTCGGCTGCCTGAGCTACCGGCAGTGGGCCGTTCCCTTTCTGTCCCGTGGCCGCGGGCATTGATAAACCAGCGCGTCGGGATTTTGAAACTCAACGCATCCTACCATGGCCGAAGCTTCCTCCTCATTGAACGTGGACGTGCCCAAGATTTTATTTTCTGGCATTGTTGCTGCCGTTGCATTATTAGTGTATCGCCGTTATTTTTCGCCAATTAGTGATGTTCCTGGACCATTCGTGGCGTCTTTTACCAGACTATGGCATATGCGACGAATTTTGAAGGGTGACCAGAATCTCGAGCTGATTAAATTACATGACCAACATGGTACGAGGATCTATCGCGTTTGTTGAAGAAAAAGACTCACGTAATTCAAGGCCATTTTGTTCGCATGGCCCACAATGAAGTCAGCGTTTCTCACCCCGACGCTATCAAGAAAGTTCTTTTGGCGCAAAACCATAAAGTGAATTCGTCTTTCAAGTCTATTGATGGCCTACTAACACCCCAGAAAAGGGTCCTTGGTATAAAATTCACGCTTTACCCGATTACCGTTTCCAGTCTCCCATGAGCACCACAGATCCTAAAAAGAAGATTGAAAAGTCTAAATACATCGCCGGTGCATACACCCTTTCTAATCTGCTACGATCAGAAGAGCATATTGACCGCACTTTTGAATTGTTTTTCGACTGGCTGGACAAGTATGCCGCCTCTAAGAAGCCGATGAACCTCAACGAGTACATCTCCTATACAACATTCGATGTGATTGGAGAGGTTGTGTTCTCAAAATCATTTGGTTTTCTCCAGCAAGGCAAAGACATTGGCAACGCGATAAGCAATTCTCTGGAGTTGAATGTCTATGTCGCGTGCGCTGGTTATGTCCGTTGGCTCTTCATCGCCCTCTTGGCAAATCCTGTTGTGACATGGTTGGCAATCCTACCAATGGGTCACTTATTCGACACAACTAACGCTGTTCTGGCGGCGCGCGATGAGAACCTGAATACCAGGTTTGATGCCGTTCAATATTGGTTCAAGCAACATGCGCAACACCCTGACAAGCTGACTGTACGGGAGATTGGTACACAGGCCCTTGCTGCAGTTGGTGCAGGCTCAGATACTGTCTCTGCAGGTATTCAATCCTTTGTGTATCACATGATACGCCACGAAGTCGCATGGGAGCGTGCATATTCCGAGGTTCGAGGGGCAATGAGACAGGGACTTTGCAAAGATTCAGTCGTCTCCTGGGCTGATTCGCAGCAATTGCCGTAAGTGTGTGAAATTTCTCTTCCCTTTCCGCATGCTGATCCAAGATTAGTTTTCTTCAGGCTTGTGTCAAGGAGTCCTTGAGAATTTTTGGGCCTGTACCTATGGGACTTCCACGAATAGCACCAAAGGGAGGTCTCACCGTTGGGGACCGTACGTTGCCAGAAGGAACAATTGTTTCTGTGAGCCCATGGGTAATCCATCATTCGAAAGAGATATGGGGTCAAGATGCCCGTGAGTTCAACCCTGATCGATGGTTGGAAGAAAGCGCAAAAGAGAAGGAAAAGTATTGGATTCCTGTGAGTGCTTCTGTTTCACTTATTTAATATTATGAAGAACACTGACTGGATTACAGTTTGGTGCAGGTTATGGCTCCTGCCCGGGCCAGAATGTGGCGAAAATTGAACTGGCGAAGATAACAGCGACCCTGGTTAGGGATTACCAGATTACACAGGTCAATAGAAAGCAGGGGTGGAAGTGGAAAGCATATTTCACAGTTGTTCCGCACTCTTGGCCAGTATTTGTGAAAAGAAGAACATAAATGTTACGGGTCATCTTGTTTAATTTGAGATTGACGTAGCACAAGAAACTGCCCCCATAAAATTGCAATATTTCCAAGTCGCGAAGTCTGCCATGATCTTATTCAAAATTTTGCACCTCGTTAAGTCGTTTTGTTTATCACTAGCTTACAGATGCTGGCCTGCGTTTCGGCACTCTCAAAAGGTCAAATTCAGGATTGATATTGGCGTTTCTCCCTGCTCTACTTTATATTATACAAGATCGGTGATTTTGTATAACCACAGGGCCATGTATTTACATCCGGGCTTTTTAAAAAATAATTTGTACCTTTGCGAGACATCTTGATTGGCATATGCAAGCTAGCAGACTGCATATTACATTGAGATCACAAGTTGTAGGTATGTCTTTTTGGAGAAAACAAACTTCCTAATATCTTCGGAACTTAGGCTCTACGTGGCCTTACATTAGTCGCTAAACTACCTAACCCTGCGATACAACTCTGAAGCTAGGTTTTGGCCACCTATGGCCGTATACGAAGGATCTGTTAAAGGTCCAAGAACGACAAGGCAATATTCAAAAGTCGTATAGCCCGGTGGCGGGTCGTTCACGGATATGTGCAACTTTGATTAATAGGTTAGTCAAATATGAGAAGGGCAACTCTATACGAATACACATTTGATGATTAAATGATCACCCAGGAAGAATGTGTACAGCGATAGCACCACTTTGCTGCATGAGTTGATTCTTGTAGCCCCTTTCATCCCCAAGGTCATGATCCTACTTTGCAACACGACCTCGGGACCCTTGCAATTCATCAAGAGCCCTGCGATCCAGATGGAATGAATTATAGAGTCGACATAGCTTATTCTGAGTGCAGAATAAAAAGGTAAATATAGCCTTGCGGCCTGGGCACGGATATTTTTCTATTAAGCCAACTGATATCGATAGCTAGGTATTCGGTAGGCACAAGTCCCCCGGTGTCTTGCTTCAAGTTCTTTGAGTGTCGTACCGAACATGGAATACTCATTGCCCACGATTCCCCCCCTCTTTTTATCGATCATCGTCATTTTAGCATTGGTTCGAGGGCTACTCCACTTCCTCTCCACCACTAGCCCGCATGATCTCTTCTGGGCTCAACAGCCTACCGTTGGCGTCAAAGATGGATGGTCTTCAAGGTCCCTTGGTGTCATAAGGTCCTTTAAAGGGACCCAAAAGATGGTCTTTGAGGGATATCTGAAGGTTGGTTCTGCTGTCACGCTAGGTAATACTATTGCACCGGCTTGCTGACGAGTATGCAAAAGTACTCGAAAAGAAAATCAGCCCTTTGTGACCACAAGTGCGGACAGAGGCCACTTGGTTGTAATCCCCCCTTCGTACTTAAAGTTAATTCCGTTTCTGTGAGCCGGGCAACTTGCAATCTATTCTAGAACCGCAATCTGAATCAGTGCCAACTGGTCACACTGAACATCGGAGGTCAAAATCTACAGTGACACTCGACGATGCTTTTGTGTCATTTGGAATTGGTAAACACGCGTATCCTGGTTGCTTCTTTGCATTCTACGAGATGAAGCTCATGCTCGCACACATTATAATAAATTGCGACATTCAGAACCTGAGTGGAAGGCCAGAGCAATTCAACTTCATGTGGCCAAAGCTACCATCAGAAAAGGCCAACATCAGTGTCGGGAAACGAACGGCTGAGAACAGATTGGCGAAAAGAGGCAAATGGAGCCAGTCCACGTCTATAAGTACGCGGGTCTAGGACGATTGTGCTGGGTTTAGTGCTTGTCGGGGTCATTGGCATTAGGTCGCTTTCTCAGTATTCCTGTTTACGTTTCCTTTTGGTCTGCGGGTGAGAGATATCATTACGTGATTAAACTTCAGGAGAACTGTTAATATATCTTATGAAAATGGCTTAGAAACTGTACTCTTGAATCAGCACATATTTCAACCAAGCTTGGAAGATATTTCAGCACTGGCGAGATTATGCTACTGCCTTCTCATGTTTGCATATTATGCTATCAAGGAAAACGAAACTATGGCAACTTGAAGCCACCCGGGACCTTGTTATGGAAAAATCGGATCGGATCATACTTCGCAGCCACGGTTCGCAAAAATTCCACGTTCTCTGGCCCATAGCTCTCGATTGCCTTCGTGTTCTTGTATGCGTAATTAAGAAAGCGGTAACGCACATCCAATCCCCTTGACTTTGCCAAGTCCTCTATTTCCTCTTGCAGCTTACTAACGGCATTCACGATAGTGGCATCGTCAGATGCATTCTCATGAACACTATTCAAAAGACAAATAGCGAAGGGTCCATCGTCCAGGGAAAGGCCGAGCACGTTAGGACCTCTGGTAGCCGAGCTCTGCAGCAGCTCTTTAGTGACAGGTTGAAAGACCATTGACAATGTCAAGCCCGAAATATTGTTAATTCTCTGGATCGTAGCATCGAAGAGGATCTTCAGGTCAAGCAAAAGTTGTTGGTCAACTTTGACAGTGGTGGTGAAAAATAGCTGGCGTGCTCCGTCTGTGCTGAAATTCGCCTGCTCTTTGGCGAAACCAAGGAGCGAGTCCTCACGCAGAGTTGCCATGAGTGGTGTCTCGATCGTTACGAAAGGTGCCAAACTGGGGGGATTCGGTGCAGGCTTTGCGTGATAAACGTTCACTACGTTGACGGCACCTGCAGGACTGTATGCTGTAGCTACTATGACGTGGGCATCACCATCAGGCATAGTGCTCTTGGCAAAGCTGGAGAAAGCCTGGGCAATGTCGGAATACGCTGTCGGAAGATAGTAGGCCGCCCCTCCCCACATTTTGCCCTGTTGGAATGCGGGAAGATCAATCCGTGTAATGATGCCAAAGTTGTTTGTGCCGCCTTTCAGTGCACGAAAAAGATCTATGTTGCTGGTCCTGTTTGCTTGCACAATCTCACCCGTCGAAAGGACCACCTCAAAGTTAATCACGTTGTCGCAGACAAACCCCGTCTTTGCAGAGAAGTAAGAAAGGCCGCCTAAGCCACGGTTAGTTTCGTGGTCAACATCTTCCACTGCCCATATCGAGGAGATATTATACATACCACCGATGGTCAATCCACTGACTCCAACTTTGGATACTCGTCCGCCTACTACGGCTAGACCCTTTGCCTCGAGCGTTGAGTACACCGTAGCCCATGTTTCACCTCCTCCTATCTTGACAATATCATCCTTACCAACACTGACGCCCTTGAGTTGACGCAGGTCAATGGTGACACCTGCTTCATCAATGTTTGCAGCTCCAGCCCAAGGTGTATGCCCTCCACCACGGACAGCTACCTTGAAGCTCTCCGGAGTTGTCCAGAGGTATTTAATGATGCTGGATACATCTTGAGTGGTTTTTGGCACCAGCACACATGCAGGTTGCGATTCGTTTTCGAAAGCTGCAAAGTAAGATTGAGTACTGTTTTGGTACTCTTGTGTTTGCGGAAGATAGACCAAGGAGGGAAATTTGGCTGTAAGCTTTTGGCATTCCATCTTGTACTTGAAGCTGTCCGTGGGTTTTGAGGGAGGTGAGAAGAGAGAGGCAAAGGCAAAGGCACAGCTGGGACGAAGCCAAGAAGACAGTGCCGCATATGCGGAAGATGGCATGCCTGTCGGTGAAGCTAAACGCTTATGTGGCACACCTTAACTACAAACCTCGATAGGCAGAGCAGTACAATAAGTAAGATGCTGCGATACTGACCCCAGCACCTGTGCCGATATTTTCAAGATAAGGCAGCGATTTGTAGGCTCTGAGGCCTTCTTGTATTGTCGGCAAGCAACTATGCATTTCGCCGTGCATCGTGCATCGTCTGGGGGATGATACTGGGACAGAACCCTCGCTCCAAAAATGCCTGGCCTGGGATAATTACCATGCAGCATCCAAAAAAGCGGCCCACTTCTCTATTCTGTACGCCGCAAGCTACGCCGCAAGCTACGCCTCCGAGGCGCAGGATCCTGTCAGATTGAGCAGATAGGCCCGGTTGAGCCGACGCGAGCCACGTCTGGCTCATCCCTTCCAACTGGTGCCCTGCTCAGAAAGCAAAATTCTTGTCACTTCCACACTGGGTCGTAGAGAGGGCAATGACTGGAATTCTGAGCTCTTAGAACGCGTATACGAACTCTTTTTGGGGATGTTCGATAGACCACTTCGGAAGCTTGGATAAAAAGCAGACTTCACAAGATGATTAGTCCAGAATGAATAAAGGGCAGGAGTGCAACTACATATAACCGTAATCTACCATTCTCCCGATTTGTTGAATCCTCAACTTTATATAATTTCACACCTGCTAGCTGTACAGTAGTGAGCATCTTCTCTTCGCTGCGCGGCAAATGATTGAGAAATTGTTTTCCATCCAAAAATCATACATGTTTCTTCTCTACTGATAGAGCCTCACTCGTACGGCTTAAAGAATTCAAGACTAGCTGTTTGTCATTTGTACGTAGCAAGAAAGGTCGCTAGATTGTGTGATGTTTTGACTCTGGACTTATAGAATCAAAATGCCTCAGATCCAAGTCTTTTCGCAGTTTTTCTACAACAGTAAAGCTGTCTTGGAACGAAAGCATATGAATCATATGGCTTTTCAGAACTCAAATCAGGATGCATTGAGGCAACTACAAGACAAGTTCAGAGCATAGGGAAGGCATCAGAAAAACGGGATCTATGTAGCAAGGATCAAGTTCGGGACCTTGCATGAAAGAACCACATGAAACGGCACATTGAGGTATTACCAAAAGTAGACTTTGTGTGAACTTAGCATAAGGTTGACATAATTCATGCAATCGATTGTTTTATTATGATATTAAATTATGGCCGATAGGGCAACTAACTACAATTATAATTATTACTGACGCGTTCAGCAGGCCTTGTCATTGAAGGTATAGTAACCAATACCGAGATTTGCTGAATCAGCAACAGGCTTGTCGTAATAGCGACAAGTGCCGGTCACACTTCCGTCAGATGGGTTAGTAACTTGATAAAATCCTGTTGCGAGACACCTAGCATCGGCCTTGCATGCTGCGATACAAGCAGCCTGATTGGAGTTGAAGTTGGCGCTGTAGTTGAACGCATTTGGGCCGGGAAGACCTCGCGCGTTGCAAATTTTGGGTCTGATAATGACCGGGGTGAGCGTTGTGGCGATTGTCTGTACAGCTGTGGCTGTGGGCGGCAGTGTCTGGTTGATGGTTTCCTCCGAAGTGACCTGAAAAGTCTGGTATACTGTGACGACCACAGTCTGACCAGGCTGGGTCTGCGTGGTAACGGGTCCTTCAATGCTTTGGATCTGCGTGGCCTGAACAGTTCGCGTTACAGGAGTCGCAATACAGCTACATGCGCTGGAGATGCGTTGCGATTCGAAGGGCTGTAGCTGAGCTGGTAAGCTTGCACTGGCGCCAAGGCTACCGGATCCTGTACCCTGACGTTTCTGGTAGATAACCTTGGGCGAGGCAGTCACAGTCACATATTGAGTGATAGTCGGGACGGGCTGCTGCGAGATGATGGTGTGTGTAATATGATTCACAACCGTTACATCTACGGTCGCTTGCTGGGTTTGGTCGGGTTCAGTCACAACGACTGAGCGAACTGGGCCAGAGATAATTTGCGTCTAGTCAAGAGATTAGCCTGATTCTGCAAGGTCCCTTGAGACTTGGAGTATCTTACTGAAGTTTGCTCAATGGTTTTATCTCCCCCAAGGTACGCCAGACAGAAAGATGAGGCCTGTGGTTTCAATGGCCCGTTCAGAACTTGCAGGACATCATCGCCTGAATTGCAAGGCCCAGTTGGAGATGGACTCGCTTGGCTTGAAGATAGAACTGAAGATGAACGAATAGTTGAGGAAAAAGCTGATGATGAAGGAATTGGCGAGGACGAAGCAGCTGGAGATGACGAAGCATTGTATGGCGGGGCAGCATATGACGGAGCAGCATATGACGGAGCAGCATATGGCTGGGTAGTATTTGATGGAACTCCATAGGGTGGGGCAGCATATGACGGAGCTCCATAGGATGATGAAGCAGCTGGAGATGACGGAGCAACATACGATGGTGCAGCATATGATGGGGCCCCAGAGGACGGAGCTACAGAGTACGGAACCACTGGGACAGCCACGGTGGAGAAAGATTTTGGCACGCTTGCTGGTTGCGTGTCATAATGGCCGGACCCTCCCTGATAAGTATCAGAGCTTGATTGGGGCGGCGAACTTGGAGCTGCACACATGGCACCGTTGCACAAGCCAAACGCACTTTGACAGCCACTACCGCAGAATGCATCCGTCGAACCGCTTTTCAACGTAATCAGTCATTGTGGCAATACACAGGCAAATGAATCGACTTACCAAAATCCGTCCTGAGAACAACAGTTACCCCACTGACTACCTAGACATGTCTCGCCATTCGCATTGCTTCCACATTTCCCTTCGCAAGAGACTTTTGCTGTGGAGATCGAGGCGAGAAACGCAAGGACTACTGCCGAATAAACATGCATCCTGAAGGGATACATTCACTTGCAAGTAATGAACGTGCTAGAACCAGTTTGAAAACGAGAGACTAAGTGATGAAAACCACCATAACAACGCAAGGCTGCAAGATATATGAATTGCTGTGAGGAGAAAGCCATCACACTTAATGGCAAGCCATATCCATGGAAAGGGGCCTGGCTTCTAGACCACAGCCAGCCACAATAGCCATATGGCGTTTTCGATTCAGAGGCGATCTCCAAATCTGACATGAACAAAGTTAAAGAAGTGCACAGTGTAGTCTAATTAGGCTAGCGTTTTCGCTACGCGCCGCGACAAGCTTTGACGGTGCCGCTTAAGCCTGCGTCTCATTTTATTTTCCTGGAGTTAGCGGTCTGCTAGTCATAGGGGAATTGAATCTAGGCTGCCGGGATACGACAATTATCGCGGCATCGAAATTCGAATTGCCCTGGGCTCTTCCCGGGTGTGCTATGAACAAAGCCCATCTACCTAAACAGATACAAGTGTTGGAAGGACGATCGTTGTAAGGAGCAACTTCAGCTACGCACGGATTCAAATGTTCTAGGGCGCCTTCGGGAGGCGCGACGCCTCGGCAAGTGACCATTTAATGGGAGCCTTAACGCACGCGACCAAGTTTTCATTCTTTTTGGGCATCAAGGTCACCAAGTGCCTCCGCCAATTCACAAAGTCACTGCACACCAGGGTCAGCCACTCTCTTGGATGGCTGCATTGTCTAAGCACTTGGAAACAATGTGCTTTTGATTATAAAAGCGCGATACCACGTAGGTAAATGCTTTCTAACTTTCTTTAGAGTGAATAATTTGGACAGCACTCCGTGAATGAATAAGCTGAAATTAGCAATGGTCCACAGGGTACAGTGAATACTTTTCAAATGCCTGTCCTTTGCAAAAGCATTGGTGCAGTAATTGCCGGGTATGCCATTGCCCTGCGCCTTGCTGTAGTTCTTTTTTGTTCGAGGTGGCATGGCAACACTAATTCGGCTAATTTACAGAGTACCTAGGTAGATCCAGCTAATGCAAATATCGAAGCCCTACGCACGCCGGCCAATCTAATTCCATCAGTAGTTGAATATGTGTACTCGATTACTCCATGGTCATGACGGTATTCTAGCTAACAGGAAAGTAATATTATTCTTGGTACAGGGGTCACGGAGCTAAGCCACTGAAAACCCTTCGGGCCGAAAACAGGACCTATTATTCCCAGACACAACTGGATGATGACTGGCGTCAACCACGTCATTGCTTGCTTCGAGGTGCTATGCGAACCGCGAGTTTCTCAGCCGTGCTCAAGCGAGCCATACACTGACCGGATGTATACAAATTCTGATATCCTTCTCGATGCTGCGCCTTCCTTGGCAGCAGGCAACATCAGCATGCATTCGATAAGAGCTTGAACGAAACGGGCTGCAATGTTGACTTATCTTTTTTGACTGCCAAAATATCGCTAATTGTAAGCCAGTACCGTATATCTATGGCAATGTCTTTTCTTTGTAATGTTGTGAACATGAGACGCGGGCCATTAATTAAGACATAGCGCCCATCTTGTCAGACGAAAGATCTCTGGTATACTCCTATTTCTCCTTACATCTGGCTCACCTTTTACTACATAACAGCCTAATGGTATAGACTGCTTCTCTTCTTAGCTGCTTGCAAGAATGCTGAACCATTCCACCTGCACATTTAGCCGCTTCAGGGCTTTACTTACCAAGGTGTACAGCCCTAGTGGACCATTTCTGGGCTTTAGTATCTAACTTGTTGTGCAGTGTACCATCAGTTCGGGGCTTGCGTCCACTCAGACGACATCGTAGAACATCAAATGCCAACAACAGCGAATAAGAAGCCCGAAAGAAGCG
Organism: Shiraia sp. slf14; assembly: GCA_000498155.1. Taxonomy (NCBI): domain Eukaryota; kingdom Fungi; phylum Ascomycota; class Dothideomycetes; order Pleosporales; family Shiraiaceae; genus Shiraia; species Shiraia sp. slf14. The sequence continues at coordinate 82,231 of AXZN01000021.1, forward strand.
CAGATATCCATCATATGTGTACTCTCAAGACGTGCAGCCACTTTGCAAAGCTATATTTCGCATGGTGAGTAGTTGCATGTCTAGAAGCTGCCATGTTCGCTCCCTTATTGTGCAATGCAATTGGTGTAATTCTGCCACCTAATGAACTAGTAACCTACGTGCCACCGCATGCATGTCTGCAGGGATTTCGTGGGGACATTGTAAAAATGGCTCCGCATAGTCTCTCGTGAACACTGCATCAGAGCCATCATTTTCATCTTCTAAAATCGCAGAAGAGGGCTTATTCTATGATAACATAGTTTGAGACCTATCAAGCTTAATAATTGCGCCCATGGCGATTGCGACGCGTCCTAAGGCTGAGTTGACTGAGATTATTCGCCTCGCATTGAGCTGACCAGTGACATAATCGATCGCTATCAAATATGTCCGTCCCGACATGCATTCGTCGGTAACAGCCTCCTGCGCGTGCCGCTCGCATGCTGCCTGAAATGGGGCCAAATGCACTTGTCTGCTGATACAGCTTTGCCTACTTAACAGTCTCACTGGCCCGGAATGTAGCAAAGAATATTTCCTGATCGCCGCGCCTTAGCAAGGCTGTGCACGATGGAAGATGCGATTGAGCGCCTAGCAACTGATCAACAAGTTGACCGCCAGCGAACACAAATAATTGCTGCTCTCAATGAGTTGATATCGACGCTGATGTCAAAACATCAAAATATTGCGAGCCATGCCATCGAGGCAATGAAGAAGAGCGTCACAGATCTTGAATACTTCTTTAAGAACACCTTGGAATATTCTACGGATGCGCAACCGTCGTACTTGGCACTAGAGCTTATTGGTTGTGCACTTCCTTCTAGCCGGTGCCTTGAGAATTTGGAGCATTTATGGGCAGAGCTCAATGCGGCACAATCAACCAGGTTCCAGCACTATGTCTAGTACGAAAAGAATCCAGCTTCTATGACAGTTACTTATCGATCACAGTCTGTTTACTATATCTAGTCGCATCAAAGGGAAGCCAAAGAGGACTAGGGCTTTTTTCGCGTCTGGATCTGGCCCATCTGCCAGCGCGATATGCTGTAGCGCGACCATCGCTGCATGTTGCCTGATATTTCATCGTATACATGGCCGTTCGGATAACGACATTTCTCAAATCTCTGAGCTGATTTTGTCCATCGCCAATGGTGGACAGAGCCATTATGTCAGTCCGCTCGCGCCTATAAAAGCCTGTACCGCCAGGGAAGCTGAGCCTCGTTCTATCGCATTTCCAGATATGCCTCCGAAGCACGACCTGCAACCAGACTTCACCTTACAGATGTATGAACCGCATCGTAAGCGGCCATTCATCTGTGCTACATGCTCTCTCTGGGCAAGCTTGGAACCAGGACTGGAATCTATTTGGTCAGCCATATTGTACACTGGCAGTGTAGACCTATCGAACAGGATACGCTCAGAATTGATGAACAGTTCACGTGGTGTGATCATTCGGTCAGATGATGCTGTATCTGACTTTAGTGACATAATTTGGCCACATATTTGCATTGCTGGTGTAGAAAACATGCAACAAGCGTTAAGGACTACGTTGGAACACATGGATGCTTTGGTATGGCTAGACATTCATGCACGGGCTTTTACTAATTCATACGACAGAAGTACGAAAATACGGCGCACCCTACAACAGGCTTTGCCAACGTCTGTCAGATGGTTCTTAATCATCTGGAATACTGTAGCCGGTTGGCTCAAGCTCTGGAGCGTACAGTACCAACCCTTTCAAGCTCCAACGCTAATGGAAGCGCGTCATGGACTGTTGGAGCTCTGAAGCAATGTGAAGTTATGGGCGCCGAAATTCGAGAATCTCTCGCCGTGGTTAAAGGAATGCGGAAGCTAGTAAGTGATGGGAACAGTTGACGTAGGATTGGTTTAACACGAGCAGGTTCTAGAACAGTACTCACTGCTCCAGAACAGTCGCGCTAATCTACTGGCAATCCTTGCAACAGTCTTCGTGCCTGCAGGATTTGTAGCAGTATGTATCATCCCCGAGGGCTCTTTGTGCATTCTAACTTATTTTGAAGTCATTCTTGAGCATGAACCAAGCAAACATACAAACAAGCACTCTGGACGAGTTCAAGAATCAGTACGGCACGGATTTACTTAAGTGGGCTAATAACGGCCTTGCAGCAGGAGATTTGACAAACGCAACCAGTTCGAACGATACCTCAGTGACCAACAATATCCTCGAGAAGATTGCGCTGCTTCTTGGCACGCAAGCCAAAAAGGACTTTCCAACTGCGACACCCGGACTCTTCTTTGGTATAGCAATACCACTAATTGCAGCTACAGTGCTTATCCCACTGACACTTGTACCTATCGCAGCCTTTGTTGCACGGAAAGCAACTGTTCCGCGAACACGATACCTTGTGACATGGATTTGGTTCAGCGTGGCAATCTCTCTGACTGTCGTCTCAGACATGTTAGAAATTGCTTCTATCCTAAATTATCCCAATATCAATCCCGACAATTCGATATCAAAGCAGTCCTGGCAGCCGTACCATTCCATCCCGCCATTACAGGGAGAGGGTCAACATCAGAAAATTTTAGATCAGATTTACACTTTGAGACGAGCGACGCTCCCCATCACAATCGCCTTACTATCGTTCATGAGCCTTTCGTTTCTGATCCACCTGATTATTATATGGGTGTACCGAAAATATGTAAGAAAGAAGCGCATGTTAGCACTGAGCTTTGCGTTATGGTCTGGTTGGGTCGTTGCATTCTACTTGGGCTTCTTTGTGAATATGGATAGTACGTCCTGCACGTTCCACACAGCTTTCTAGACTAACAACGAAACTAGTTCGATACAATTACCGCAATTATATGACACCATATTACGAGACATTCGATAACACAACAGAAACCTACAAATTGCATCGCAATAATCGGATATTGCTACCACGAACCGCTCATTATGTGTTATGGTACACGCCTTATGTAGTCCTCATGTCTCTATACATAGGACAGCGAGTGTGGAATAGATGCAACTTGAAGCAACGATTGCGATTCTGAGCTGGACTTAGTGGACGTTACTGAAGATCATCGACGCATAACGAGGAAGTGAATCTTTTTTAACCGAGAATATATAGCATTTTGACCAGGTATTTAATACCGACCCCGTCTTAAATGAGCATCAGGCCCGCTGACTTAGCTGTGGGTTATGTCGTGCCGTAGTCTCAGTCAAGAGAGATCTTTGAAAAAGGTTCCGGATGCTATTGAACTATTGAATGCGTATTCGACGGTTACCTAACGAATCGATGAGAGATATCTAGCCGTGTATAGACTAGTTATTATCTGACAGAAAGATTGCCTCAGATCCTGGGGCGAAATGACAGAATGGAAAGGAAAGGTGGTTCAACAACTGGAAAGTCTTCCCAATCGAAAAATAGAATAGTTGAAATGATTGATCCATTCGATCCGTCCTCTCACAGTACCTTACAGCTGGATAAACGTAATTGATGCGTCTGTTTGAGCTTTCGTCATCAGACGATGGATGCACGCGTCATCTGGTAAAGGCTGGTGAAAGTAGTCCTGGAATCCCCATTTCTGAAACTCGTAAGCGGCCTTCACCCAATGCGCATGATACTACCGGAAGCCACACGTATCGCGTAGAATTATTTGGGCCTTTGGCGCGCCAAATCATCGTTCATTCATAGAGTAGGAGACGGGGTGGCCTTTTTTACAAAAGACCGCAAGATGCGGAGCAAAACCTGAATTGTTCTCCAGAGGTTCTCCTCGTCTGTCACTGTTTACTGCCCTTTCGATTGGGTCTGATACGGACTGTTTATTTGCGCACTGCTAATCAGGGTAATGTTGTTGGTGATGAATCTTCAGATGCACCACGCTCAAGCGCATTCCACATATATCTTGTACGATGGATGGTGGCAAAAAAACACGATAAAAAAAGATGTTGTTGAATATTTCCACGCTCCTAAAGAAGAGACTGCCATTCACTCAACAGTTGCGTGTTCCGTGGGGCTGAAACAGAGATCATTACCCAGATAACTTAGACTCACACGTAGAAGCTTGATGATGGTGCTTGGTTCAGGGCTGCCCCTCAGCTAGGCCTTTTTGGCGTTAAATCAATCTTCTTCCTGACATGTAGTATATTAGTGGCAATGAAAATAAATATAGGTATCGATAAAATTGGAGTATTAGCCAATAGATGTTTTCGAGGCCAGCCTGTCGCCTCTGGTCTATAATCTATATATGGGCCGCTAGCTGAATCACTGCGCTATTGCTGGAGAGGTGGCCCAAATTTTCAGCTTCAAAGGAACTGGCGAGATATCAAGCAAATTGATTTGATGTTGGTGAGGCTCGCTCAAGCGTACTTGGGCGTGCTAGTGCAAACCTGATTAGAGGGTGAGTTGTTCGCGAGGAGGACGTCATTTTGCTGCGGAATGAGCGATACGGAGCTGGCCAAATTGAACAGGTCTGGAAGGTCAGCTTTGGTCGACTTGAAATGATAGAGTTCTCACGCATTACTTCAACCTTTCTTCGTGAACAACTTCTCCCCAGATAACTACAATGAAAACATAGAAAAGATTCTATTCGTCACTATCGCTACTATGAGACGGTGGTGTCGGCGCCTCTACAGGAGTCCTCTTTGTACTAATCCTGTATGGTTTTCGCTCCCGTTCAGGGATCATAGGAGGGCTATCACTTTCCTCAGACAACGAGTTCTCACCAACATCACATACTGAGGGCTTGCGATACTTGCTAGGCCTTACATTGGATGGTGCTCTTGGGGATGGCTTGGGTGGGTCCCCATTCTCGGCCCCTTTTGGTCGACCAATCTTTCTATTCAAAGTTTGCCTGTGCGGAGCACGCGTGTTTCTGGTGCTGCTTTTACCCACCAAGGAACTATATCCGGAATCGAACAGTGGGACTTTGGCTGCCTTTGGGACTACCAATCTTGGTGGTTCACGGAAGGAAGGTTTGGCCCTTACTTTCGAAGTGTGGTGTTGGTGTTGTGGTGAAACTCGTGTGGCCACTGGAGGTACTTTCAACTCTGGTGTTGTTCGACTTTCAAAGTCGCTATGCTCCAGAGAAAGATACATCTCATCTTCTTCAGACTGCTTGGCAGCAGTCTTGCCCCAATCGTACTTCTCTCGAAGTTTCGAAGCCTCCATTGCGTAATCAGTTGGATTCCTCATGATCCTCTTAGTAACGTAGTCATTGGTGCTAATTTTATCTCGTTGGTGAGAAGGACCTGTATTCAATGTCGGCAGCAATTCCATTAGTACAGATCCGATCATTTTGCGCAGGCTGTCAGGATCCATAACTTCCATCGTTGGCCGTGACGTAATCTGCAGTCCTCGCTGCAGCGATCCAATGAAACTATCATCGACTTCTCCGCCTCCAATTGACCTTCGCTCTTCCTGCCGTCGCTTGTTTCTTAGATATTCATAAATTTCGTCTTGTAGAGAACTAATTCCACCGTGTCCATCAGAAAGTCGCCAGTCCCTGGGCATGTAGTCCACTAGCGACGCTCGCGCCCTACCAGAGTCCCATCTGTCATCTTCAGCTTCCATAATTTTGTGTTGTATGAGGCTTAGAGATTGCTTTATTCCTTCCCGTAGATCTGAGAGCTCCTGCTGTATTGTATACTCACGCTGTTCAGTTTCTCTCTTGAGCTGAATGGCCTTTTCTCGAGCCTTCCTCCTCTCCCTCTTTTCCCTCTCTCGCTTGGCTTTGGCTTTGTTTTGTTTTGCTACATTCTCCTCACGTTTTTTACGTTCACCCTTTTTGATATCCTGTATAATTGTCTTGAGTTCTTCCACCTCGCTCTTGAGATTTGAGGATGTATTACGTGTCGAATACTGAGAATATGATGGCTTGATGTAAGGATTCGACTGCCCCAAATGCGGCGCTGCATTGGAAGTTCCAGGCTGTTGTGGGTTAGGCATTGGAATGTAAGGCTGAGTTTGCGCAGATGGATACGGGTAGGTGTTTGGGTAGGACCTGGGTAAGTATGGCGTGTATGGATATGCCGGAGTTTCAGGATACCCGTAGGAAGGAGTGTAGGGTGGATTGTAAGATTGAGCTGGCTGAGTATTTCGGGAATAAGGGCTGAACTGGTAGCTGTTAGACATTGGAACTCTCAAACCCGAACATGTAGATGAGGGCCTTGATTCGGACTGATCTCATGCTTTCTGAGACAAGCACCGGGGCGTGATTTGGGGTGGCCATACATAGACCTGGCCGCCGGGATTGGAATTTGGCCGTTGGGAGTGGTCATTCTGCCTAGATTTGTTCGAATGGGGCGAGTTCAGTTGCTCGTACCGCTGCTGCATAGAAGTAGATTTTCGTTCAGGTTCTATTCGTCTAGACAGCCTGGAACTGGATCTTTGTTTGGCAGTGATAGAGTGAGGACGAGGTGCATCGAGCCCCGAGTCAGAGCTCCAAGCGGCTCCATCTTGATCTGAACTCGGACTGGACAGTTCACGCGCCTCTTCGACTGAAGCTTGCAGGTGTCGAAGAGAAACGGTAGGTTGCGGTGGCTGTCGCCACTCAGTCTGGTATTGTGATACCATTGTTGGCGACTGCGATTGCTATGTTATCACCTGGAGTTAACTGTGCTTCTAGAGTATTTGAAAACAACAAGCGCCGTGGCTAATATTTTGCAAGATTGCAGAGAACGTGGACAATGTTGGTACGATAGTGGAATTAAACCGACTGAATGATCACCAGAGGTGATCGACAAGAGCACGAGCCACTGCACTAGATCCGCGTCCTTCATGCACGTCGTATTACTTTGCTTGAGAAGGCTTCCCCGCAATAGAGTCGTAGATCCATTCATAGCACTTTAGCTACCTGGCCCATCAATTAAGTCCTCACTGTTCGCATCATGAACGGCATATCACACGGCGATGCTTCTGAAGCAACTACCCAAATGCACTGGCAAGTAACATTTGCCTTCGGAACATTCATGAGAGCAGATTGGGTAAATTTACGCAAGGCTACATATACACTGCCAAGAGTTATCAACCAATAGGACCTTTGGCTTTGGTCGTCTGACAGAGAGGCGTTTTTGAACTCTTTTGCAGCTGAAATACCCAGTATGGAAGCTCACCGGAATTGCTAAACAGTCCAATCAAGGACATATACGCAAGGTGGGGCACCCGCAGTCAATGTGGCAATGTGCTTCGTCAGGCTGAGCGAATTCCTCAAGATATGATTATAAAACCTTGGGCAACTGCCACGTTAATGCAGTAGCAGACGCTTTAAGGCTCAAACATATCCTTTGAGGTATTTGGTACCTATGCACGCTCGTGGTATTTTATATTTTAACACTTAACTCATAGTACTCGCAAGGCTGGAACCGATCAAGATGGACCCCCTCAGCATCATCGCATCGGCAATCACCATCATTTCGACCGTCTCAAAAATATACGAGAGCCTCAAAGATATCCAGGGATTGCCGAAGGCTTTCAAGGAAGTTGGACAGAATCTCAATCTTGCGGACGAAACCTTGAAGCTCGCGCGCTCCCAGCTTCAATCCCAGAATATCAGCGAGTCGATCAAAGAAGCAATCAACCCCGTTTTACAGGATTGCGAGAGAAAGGCTGCATCCTTGAACAAAATCTTCGAGGAGATCAGCAAAGCGGAGGAAGGTGGCAAGAAGGCCAAGGACTGGGCTGCCCTGGCAAATCTGTATCGCAGGACAGTGCTTCGCCTGGGCAAGGTCCATCGCGTTGAAACATTGATGCAAGGCATATTGAATGGACTAAAGGGATTGGCTATCCATAAAGTTTTCACCACGGAACATCAGGAGCAGATGGACAAGTTGGAACGTGCTATTGAGAGCTTGTCCAAGGTGGAGCCTTCCCTGAACGACTCAGATTTCGACAGGAGCGGTACACAACTCAAGATGGACATTGCTTCTGGCGGTACGGGTAATCAGGTCTTCAACGAGACTGGAAGTCAGACAAATAAGTTTGGAGGCTATGATTTCAACACCGGGGGCGCATCAATGTACTTTGGTACGGGTTTCCTGAATGACAAGCACAACAGTACCTAATGTCGCAAATCGACTAACTTTTCATGTTTGCCCAATAGAATACCACTTCCAATCTACCTCAAAGGGTTAGTGAGCCCGCTGTCAGTATATTAAGGGTATCGTGATTTGAGCTTATTTCATATTGTGAAAGGCTATAGCAGTTCCATGATACCCGAATTGTTGAAAACCTTTTCGCCGTATTTTTTCGAGCCAAAGCAGCACGAGGCAATGAGTCTAGCAAAGAATGTACCGGGCGCAGGAAGCTGGCTTTTAAAATCTCCCACCTTTTTGGATTGGAAGAGGGATGAATTGCGGAAACTGTGGTGTCCTGGAATCCGTATGTACCTATGATTAAATTCAACTCTTGATGGGCGTAGCGCTAACAGTAGTTCAGCTGGGGTAGGCAAGACAGTCCTGTCGTAATACTTACACTTTCCCGTTGTTCAAGAACAGCAAAATTCGCTAACATTCTACCACACAGATCGATCATTGTTGATCACCTTTTGAGCTATTGTTCTGGATATGCCCAAAAGGCTTGTATCTACGTATACTTCGACCACAAGCAGCGAGAGGCTCAACTTCTCAAAAACATACTTGCTGGTATCTTAGAACAATTGTCACGAAAGACGAACATTCTTCGTGCTGAGATCGAGCAAAATATGGAGATTGGGAAGGACTGCCTTTCTGAGGAATTCCTGTTGGATGTGATATTGACAACTATTCATTCTCACTTCAAGGAACCTGGCCGAGTGTTTATAGTCGTTGATGCACTAGATGAATGCTCTGACCTGAATGGCTTTCTGGGAGCTTGCAAGAAAATGCCTCAGGAAGTGCATATGCTCTTTACTTCGAGGCCGGGAGATCATTTCAGAAACGCGATCGAACCAGACAACGAGCTGGAGATAATTGCTGATGCAGGTGATGTGCGACGATACATTAAAAAGTCCTTTGCCGAACGTTCAGAGCTTCAGAAAATGATTGATGCTGAACAGAGAATTGACTCGTCCTTTTCAGAGAGAGTTTTCAACACAATCGTGGAAAAGTCACAAGGAATGTGGGTACTTATTGTTTAGCTAAAGGGCCATCCGCTGAATATGAAACGAGGTTTCTACTTGCTGCACTTCACGAGAAGTGTCTCGCTTCCAGTTATGATATAGAACAATTCAAGAGGGATTTGACCTCGCTTTCCAACTCCCCAGATGAAGTCTACGAGGTTGCTTTAGAACGAATAAAGAGGCAAGATAAACGCTCACAGGATCTCGCTACGAAAGTTCTCGTTTGGCTAGCTTTTGCAGACAGAGATTTAAAAACCGACGAACTGGCTCACGCAATTTCCATCTGTAATTCAGCCGACAAGATTCACGCCCGGCAAACGACCTTACCTACCAGCTCAAGAAATTCGACTATTGAGGCTCTTATCTCACCTTGCGCCGGCCTTGTTCTCGTTGACAAGAAGTCAAAAACGATTCGCTTGGCTCATAGGACTGCGGAAGACTATCTCAGGGTTCAGGGTTCGATCTATCGATCTGCATGTGCTGACATCGCTCGAACGTGTCTTTTATGCCTGTCCCATTTGCCTATTGTTCCATCGAGTAACGCAAAGGTCTCTCTGCAGAAGATAAATGAATACAGGAGCAAGTACCCATTGATTTGCTATGCAGCTAATCACTGGGGTCATCATCTACAACGTGGAGTGCATAGTTCTGTCAAACAGCTTGGTTGGGAGTTTTTTTCTGACTCGCCACGGGTCGATTTTACGACACGGTTCATGGCTGAATACCAAAATGACTTGGAAAGAAATATCTCTGGGTTACATCTTGCGGCATATTTCGGGCTGACGGATTTTATAAAAGAAGCTTTACGCAAGAAACGTCATATTGTAATCGATGCGAAAACAACGCGGGGCAGAACGGCTCTGCATTGGGCGGCAAAGTACAGGCAATATGGCTTGCTACTTCTACTTATCGAAGAAGGCGCAGATCCAAGCATAGAAGACACCAAGAAGAGAACAGCTTTACTCGACGCTATTCATGCTGGAGATCATAGATCAGTCGAGATTCTTCTTTCTTCGAAAAAGCCCATGAACCTTCAGCGCGCAAATGAAGAAAGATACTCACCGCTACGAATGGCCGCAGCCAACGGCCAGGTCAAACTCGCTAAGATGTTGTTAGACAAAGGAGCTGAAATAGACGCAAGCGATGGAATTGGCTGGACAGCTCTTCGCTGCGCCGCAGATAAAGGAGACATAGCTATGATCAATATGCTGCTCGACAGGAAAGCGTCTCCGAACCCTCCGATCACGACGATCCAAAACCAGTGGACTTTGCTAAGTTGGGCTGCGAGGGAGGGCCGTGACCACATAATTGAAAGGCTAACTGATATGAGAGTTGATCTGGATTACCAAGATAGTGAAGGTTGTACTGCACTGCATCTAGCGACAAGATATAGCCACGCGATGACGGCATGGTTGCTGATTGAAGCCGGTGCAACCATCGACATACCTAACAATAAGGGCTATACGCCGCTTCATGAAGCTATGCTCACGGCTACTGCACATACGGGCGCCTCCATTGTGTATCTGTTATCCGAAAAAGGTGCGGATCTTAAGGCGAAAACAAAGTTTGGCAGTACCCCACTACACCTGGCAGCGTCTCAAGGACACGATTCTATCGTTTGGTTCTTGATTCAGAAAGATGTAAATTGTAGCAAGAAAGACGGTAAGGGTCATACAGCCCTACATTCTGCAACTGGTGCAGGGCATGCAAAGGTAGTTCATACCCTGTTATGGAAGGACCCGAATCTCGTCAACCGAAAGGATGTCTCAAAACGCACACCATTGCACGAAGCAGCAACATATGGGCAGGCTCACATCGCCCAAATCCTCTTGCATGGTGGCGCTAGTGTCGACAGTAAGGACATACAAGGATTGACGCCTCTACACATTGCAGTGAAACAGGGTTTTGTCGAGGTTGTGAAATGCTTACTGGACAGCAAAGCTAACGCGACTATTTTGAGCAAAAAGGAGAAAACAGCAAGTGAGCTGGCCGCTGACATGGGCAACAATCTAATCATTGAAGCAATCCGCAGAGCTGAGGATCAGCGGAAATATTCGCATATCGCATAGAATACAAATTAAATTTGTTGTTCTTGATCGGGAACAAACGCCAGTTTTTGTATTTGATACCACAGTCGCCCATGCAAGTAACATGAAATACTGATTCTAGGTAAGCGCGTTTGATGCATGTCTCACAAGGCTGAATCTCTGAATATCATAATAGCTTAGTCAAAGGCCAGTTCAAAACAGTCCTGGCTCAGGTTTGAAGACCAAAGAAAATCTTAGTAGGGCCATTGTGGGGGTAGTGTCTGTCCCGTTTCCTGGGATATATTGCATGCTGAACTTACTACGCGTGTCGCTGATGTACAGCGCAGAGTTCACTAAACATCTCCTTTCTCTCTTCCTATGTTCCAAGAATAGTCAATAAAGCTAGTAACGATAAGTACCACATCCTCACATCCACCCCAGCCCACCCGCCATCTACGGCTTCGGCTAAAGCATCTCAAAATTCTCCACGCCTATACCCATTCACGTCCACTACCGCATCGCCCTAGTCGAACTCACCAAGAACCTTACTATTCTTAATATATTTTCCAGCTTATGCGTAATCCCTTCCCTGATATTTAAAACTACATCCCTGTGATCAGACTACTCAGGCTCGAGGGTCCACAAAAAGACCTAAACGCCCTTAAGCTTTCTTCGCCTTAGTTATGTGAGAACCTTGAAATAATTTGCTGGCAATGGATACGTCCATATTATAGCGGAAGATATATGGGGACAAAATGAACTTACACAAAATCTATTCATGTTTTGAAACATGAGTTACGCAAACGCGTAACGTGAGCTATGAGTTAGTGGTTTAAGCCGTGGCTGAGGAGCACTGAGCTCGCCATGAACCATTGTGGTTATGCCTGATCGATTCTCCTTTGAGCAGTGCGAGCAAGGCCTGATTTGGGGCTCAAACGACTCATAGGGGTGCGAAAATCACGATGCTGATACCCTTTCAAACCTAGTTCGATAAGACTTTTCCTTCAAATGTAAACCATGGTACTTCGTGATATTGCGTGTGCGCCAGGTGAAACCATGCATGAGGCGGATTTCCTTTTCCTAGATCTAATTGTTGCGCCTCAATTGATAGATGAGCTCTGATCGCTAAACTATGTGATTTACTTTGAATGCGCATTTATTTTTTAACTAATTGCTTTACTTTTACTTTGACTCGACGGCTATGTAACTAGCCAAACAGCGAAATAGATCTCAACCATGGAAATAAACCTCAAATATGGAGGGGTTCAACCAATATAGCGCTTGACTCATACTTCGGCACTAGATCGAGAATATAAACTACTGCGCACAATATATCTCATACAACTCATTCGCAACCAACGCGACCTCATACACTATATACACCTCTCTCGTCATCAGCCAAGCTCGTATAGCGTCTCTCAGCAGCTCGTGTTATGCTTCTCTCACCACCGACGAGATAGCTACAGAAAGTATTAATTTTCCCGTAATGCTTTCCTTTGCTACTGCTGCAATTAATGCCAAAGAAGCTTGTATCCCAAAAATGACTAAGGGGCACGATCACATCGCCTTTCCATGGTCCTCGTTGCCTGCAGATATCCGCCTTTTGATTCTTGATGACATCTCGGGCCAGAAACATCGTGGCTGGGCTCAGTGCGCAGCCGTCTGCAAAGAATGGCAGGCTATTCTTGAGCCTAAGAATTTCTCCCAACTAACATTGCAGCTATCCTGCTTACGCGAACTGGAAACCCTCATTATCCGACAAAGGCCTCTTGTCCAGCGCATCTGTCTCAATATCGCCTTTCCTCCATATAAGTGTCCCACTTGTACACGAAGCGCCACTATGTCCAGCGGTAGGGCTACTATTTTCAGGGGGGCGATCCTAGAGCTCTTTTCTATTTTAAGTACCTGGCAGCCTACAGGTCGACTGACACTCGAGTTGAACGCATCTTCACCGAGTGACTCACAACATTGGTTCAAGAACTACTGTTTTGGACCCGGTCACGAAGACACAAGAGCCTGGACCCAAGAGGAAAAAGCTATTAAATGGCACGACCCACAGCACGGCTGGGTTGATGGTCAGCAGGTTGAAATTCCTGATTCGCCCGCTATTATGCGCCTCTTCTCTCCGCTTTTCTTGAACGTCCCCAAAAATATCCCTACTGTATATGCCGTTACACGCTTTTGCATACACCGACAACTTCGACATGAGCTTCGTCCTGAAGTGCTGGAGGCCTTGTGGGAGAAACTCCCTCGGCTAGAAAGTATAACCTATGAGCTGTGGCGTGTCCGACAACGCCACTCCCAGATTGGATGTGCATATGGTACGTTGAACCCTAAATCATATTGTCTTATCCGCTTCTGTGTTTGTAAACGTGGAGGTAGTTAACCTGTTATGTTGATATCATTTTGCATTGGATATATTGTGTCAAAGTCAACGCCCGCCAACCAATATCGAACACGTATTCAATTTCCTTCTGACGTCTCGATAGAACTCGCCTCCTTGATCCAGCGCAGTGTTCCAGAGCACGTCAAGAGAGTATCGATCTTCAAGGACTTCAACAACGAACTTGCACTGGCACTAGATAACGCTACACCACATTTCGGCAGAGTTGTCGAAACTACTTCAGCTTTAAATCTCAAGCTAGCCCAAGCATTTGCTACCAAAAGCCACCATCTGGAGCACCTTTCTATTTCATATATGATCGACGCGCAGCACTTTTTCACCTCATGCCAGCAGCTGCCATGTACCTGGGATCTCCTGCAGTCGCTGACACTCACGTCTTCCACACTGTCCCGAACAGCTTCTCAAGGAGTTATTGATACACTGTTGCAAAACGCCAGTTCAGTGGCGCTGAAAATGCCGCAGCTTGAAACCATGGTGCTCTGGAACAGTGAGCCGGAACACGCCTGTGCGGTAATTTATCGGCGACATCTTGCAAGTGCAATAGCTACACTTACATGGCGTGGTACATGGAATCTTGAGTTCAGTGATAATGTTCTTAAGTCCTGGGAGAAGGTTGTCTCTAGTCCCTACTACCTAAGGGTAGAGCAGGAAGCATTACGCGAGGTGGAGATCAGGTCCCATGGCGATGCAATTCATCATCTGCGCTTGCCGGATGGAGTTGTTGATTCAGTATCACTATGCCAAATACGTTATGAAGGAATGATGCAAAGAATGGCCTGATCAGTGTATTTGTACAGATTTCTATCTGCTTGCTGGCCGGTCTTGGCTTTGATAAGTGCAATTGCATTCGGTTCAAGCTTGAAGTTGGGCCAACGCCTTCTCGAACAAACTAGCATTCTGGATTGAGGTATTCAAAAGAGCTAAATATCAGCTGGTTGGCTTTGGTGATGCGTGCGCATGCGTCAAAATCCTTGCGGACATGTTTTGACAGCAACGCGGTCATCTCTGGTCCACGAAGGAAGTCTGACACAGTCCGGTGTAGGAACTCGAATTTGCTAGAATGGTATGCATCCATGAAAGAATTTGGGTTTGCCGATAGAAAAAGCGGATTTCTGGTGGTTTCGAGTAAGTCTTGGCATCTTGCGTTGATCCGTTTCCTGGTTCTGTCGAGACCGTGGAGGAAAACTTTTAAATCTGAATCTTGGAAAACTCACTTCAATGTTTCTCCAAAAAAATCTAAATCTTGTGCTGGAAGCGCCTGGTATAGTGAGGTTGGGTAGGGTTCAGTACCCTACCTATGACTGATATTTGGAGAAGCTCTGCGGTCTCTTGGAAATATACTGGTTCGATGTTTTGAAACAAATGCATGAAACATGGCTCGAGCTCAGAAGGGAATCGTTGAAGGCGCATCTGTAGATCATGGATGAAATCCCCATTGACCAGCCCCCACATAAGCGACCTGATCACCAGGGATACCCTGAGGAAAACACCGTTTGCTTTTTCAACGATCTCGTTGATCAAAAACTCGTACTCGACACCATGTCTTTGGAGGTACGGATATCCGGGACTGCTTGAGACCGTGTCCCGAACAAAGCGAATGATATCTTCACGGTTATGCTCTTCCAGTCTGATGAACTTTCGCTCGTCTTTACCAAATTCCGCTTTCAAATTGTTCTAGTGTCTGCTTGATAAGCACGTCCTGATATCAGGACTTTCGTTCGGACTATGAATTGTATAGACTAGATCCAGAGGATCTCCCTCAAACTCGTCTAAGTCATCGGTGAAGAAGCAGGAGATCGCTGAAGTGAGCTTCGTTGAAGTTAGCTCCCTCGGGACACCTCAAAGCTCTCCAAGGGTTCAGTCTGAGACATAGTCGTCGCTAGATGATGAGAAGTATCGTGACCTTCGGGATGAAACTTCACAAGCCTGTAATGTCAAGCCTCTATGTCTGATCTTTTCCAGGCGTCGGTAAGAAGAACTTAACATTTGGCCGCCTTTTTATATTATCGAATCATTGAATTAAGAGCTTCCGAGAGCTCTGCATTACTTGACTTTTCGATACAAACTCAACCTGCACTTGCGACAACACGAAATATGTAAATATCTATTGTGTGAGGTCTATTTTAGTTCAAATGTCTGAAACCTTACGTAATGATTTTGAGAATATTCCTCTCTTCCTGCGAGCCCGTCCAGTGTGTCAGACTTCAAAATTGCGTAACGAGGTCCTGCCAGATTCGAGGTCATGTGGTCATCGTCTAAACCCAGGCCTGTTGCATCGTGTAGAAGCTCACCGTCCATAATACCATGGACGTAACAGTCTCCAACAAGTTGAAACCTGTGCCCTCCCTCTTCCTTTCTTAATACGAACGGTGTATCGAAACCTTCAAGTAAAACAATGAGATCATTAACCCTCGTGTCAAATGGAACACAACACAAGCGTTTGGTAGACCCATTTAGGATGGTCGCGCCTCGTCCGCGCTGTGCTGTCCGCATTTCTGATTCGAAAAGCCAAGACTTCCTGCGTAAGGAGTCTTCCTCGACAGGCTCAAACTTTTGCATCCAGCCCCAACAACACATGTTGCGAACACGGACGCCTTGGCTATTGATATCCGACCCCTCTTCAGGACGCTGTTGTTGCTGATAAAGTTTGCAGAAAGCGTAATAGCTATCCATGAGCTCTGTTTTGTCTACAGGGAGGCGTCCTCGATTAGCACAATCCACGACTAAAGTTCGCGCGATCGCTTCATCGAATTCTTCCGGATTTTGGGAAAACAGGCCTTGGCTGAGAACCATGATCCGAAATTGACGCCAGATAATGTATCTCATAGTCTCATCATCAAAGCCATTTCGTCGACTGATGCCTGATGAAAGATCGGCCTTCATACCACCCATGCTAAGCTCGCTCTCGAATAGGGGAAGTTCTCCGTGGGTGTAAAAGCTGTATCCTAGCACGCCGAAGTCATTCCTATCGATGATACATCCTCGAATAAACAAAGTTTCCTTCAAACCAATCGACCAATTTGCTGTAGTTGATTTAGAACAATTGAATGCTCTTCGGTGGAAAGTGGATCTGGACTTGAAAGACCAGTCAGGTACCCACGATGGCAGATTCGATATACGTTGATCTGTACCAGAATGAGAGAGAAGATCTGAGATATTCCCGTCCTCTATCCACCGCTCTGCGAGTTCTTGATATAGCGTTGCAGCGTCAATTGTGTACTTTGGCTCGATTTGGTGACCCTCAATCAGACCCAAGAGGGAGTACACTTTGTCAAGTGGATTTGAAGCCAGATTTACACGTGTCATACAGAGAAGCTCAAGCAGTGAGGGCGCTTGGGACACATCGGTGGAACCTCTGGGTTGGTTTCGAAGCACAAGCTTGTCATGAAGATACTTCATAGCTCCTAAGGACGAGAGATTCAGGAGACGAGCAAATACGTCTCCAAGGAGGCCATATCTCAGAGTATCTGGGACTTCATGATTTTGTGCCAGTTCCCAGAAATGAAGAACGGCGTCAAATCGGAGCTGAACTCCATTGTACATCAAAATCACTTCCTTCCCAAGGACAGCTTCTTGGACCATCCATGCCCGATGAAACCAGTCGTTGAAGAAAAACCTCATCAAGCAGTCCCACTTTGCCATACATTTTTTACTCTTG
Source organism: Shiraia sp. slf14 (assembly GCA_000498155.1). Taxonomy (NCBI): domain Eukaryota; kingdom Fungi; phylum Ascomycota; class Dothideomycetes; order Pleosporales; family Shiraiaceae; genus Shiraia; species Shiraia sp. slf14. Next base: position 99,425 of record AXZN01000021.1, read on the forward strand.
TACGCAAGACCGAGCTTTTCCCACATGTAGGTAGTATCATTCGAGGTCTTCTTCTCGGTAGTCCATATACTGTTTAGGAGAGTGATGATGCTCATTGCATGCCGCAGATCTTCTTCCTCTTCGTTGGTAGAAGCCATGCCAAATGCGTCATTTGTTTTTTCAGCTTGGAACCTGGCATGATATTTATCGAAATTTGATGGATGGGGGCCGCTAATACATTGATAAAACGAATCTGTGGGAGACTGCCGTGACTCCAAACGGACGAACTCAAAGTGTCCAGGATGAATTATCACGCAATCGGCAGCAGCGTAGATCTCACCCATAAGAGCCACTTGTGCCTCTTTTTCTGCGTTGTCGTTTTGGTTGATGCACAGGCCATCAGCCCATAGGAAGAAACTATTGTCCTTGGAGAAGACATCGAGAATTGCTTTTGCTAAGTTATGGGACATCGGAACTTCAGAACCGTCAACCCGAAAAGGGAGTAGCGCATCTGTGTGGGTGGCGCCCCAAACGTAGGACAGTGAAACAAATCTTGGGGCCTTGTCGATCCTGTAAGTCGACAAGATGAACTCTCCAGTCTTTGGCATCACATGCAATAGTCGAAAATGTTTTCCGTGGGATGGTAAGGAATCATAGTTGTAAGCGTGAGATGGTCCAGGGTAAGGGATTGTATGAACGATCTTTGCCGTATCTGTCGGTGCATTCTGACTTTGAGGATGTTTTTGCAGTGGGTTTGAGGACCCGAGCATGATTGTCTTCAAGTTTCCTTTCTCAATCTCATGCACAAGTGACTGAGCCATCTCATCAGTCATGACCTCTATATTTTCAGCTCTCAATCTTTTTTTGTTGAGGGCTTCCTCAGGAGCGAGTTTTGCTAATCTCAATGATTTGTCGACATTCGGTAGCGTCAACCCTTCACTGGCAAGGAGATCAAGACCAGATCTTAGGGTGAGGTCGTTTATAGGTCCAAACAAACCACGATTCTCTTTAGCCGACCAGCAATAGTCTCTGGGATGATTTCGTGCAGACAGCGAAGGCAATTCCTCTGGTACTGAGCTTTGCTCCGCACTCCGGTCTGAAGTAGGGCCATACTCCTCTCTTCTACTAGCGCCACTGAAATACGAAGTTTCTGCCTGGATGCCTTCGTCTTTTTTGATCTGGCTGATTAATTCTGACTTTTGTGGATCAGAATTCCTGACCCTGCGCCTCACAGATTCAAAATGTGACAGATCTGCAAAGGCCTTGAAACCATCCCATAGGTTTGAATTCTCGAATATCTTAAATGCACCATCTCTTGCTGCGTGTTCTGTCTCCTTGTGACACGCTGAGTCTTCTGTAAAATCATCCTCAAAATCCGCCCGACTTCGTTTCTTTTTCCCAGTATCGCTCTCTGCATGTTGCACTGCTACTGGACCTGATTCATCAGAGAAAAACGTAGATGTATCGCATTGCCCAGGAGGACTTTTCTCGCTGGTGCCTTGATTAAGTGTTCCTTGCGGATTGGGATCAAATGAAAAAGTGACGATGCTCGGTGCAGATCCAACAGAGCCGTATATTAACAAGACTTCAGAGAGTTGACGGTAGTGGTCCTTCTGCGGACTTTCCATGAGGCGGTTGCTTCCATTGCAATCATATTCATCTCTCACCAGATTTTCTTGCGATTCAGATTGGTTTTCGTTATAGGATATCCGTATGTGTGCAGAAGGCGCAGCTTGACCGTAGGTACCATTCTGGGGGCAATCCATGGCTTATGATTGAGACCCTTTAGCAGAATCCAGACTCAACCCGATCGTACCTTATAGTGGATTGACAGTGGCGAAGCTACTTAGCCGGCTTTCGCAAAGCCTGCCTAATCTGTCTGACCGGAATGAACCTTGTCTGCAACCATGTCTAGCGGCCCAGCTTGCTGTTTGATCACTTGTAACTTAAATTGTCACTGAAATTTACGATCTTTACTAATTTCTAGGAAAATATGCATTAATCTGCTGAGTATGTCTCATTCATGAATCACTGTGACATGACGCAATAATAGACGTGAAAATGGTTTAAGTTTGAGGAAGATCATCTGACCAGCACGCATGGATATCTAGAGGTGCAAATTGTGTAGATTCTATGAGTCATGGATCAAGGAGTCCTCCCGTGTCATCTTGCGATCTCACACTGCGTTCGTAAACTTTGCACTCGCTCTGTACTTACACTTGATAGTGTTCTGGGAGCGTTTATGCAACATAATTTTTGCATGATCTGCAAGATAATTGTCAGTAATTACTTTCTCCTGGTGAGTAGCCACGGAGATGACTGTTGGTGGCAAAGTGCGAAATTGCACTTACTTAATTTTCGTAAGAACTAATACCAGACGTTGTACGAAGACGCATCCGCAACTTCGCAGGGTCAACATTCTTTGCTAATCTTGATTGTGACAGACACGTTTCCCCTGTATGTGGATCGCTCTACACCGGTAAGTCTACTTCTACCAGGAGCAAAGAAGCTTCAATATAGAAAGCGATAGAACCTGAAGGACTCAACGCACGCATCCATGAGTGTCGAATCATGTGTTGGCGGAAATGAAATTGCTGGCCTTCTTGTGGTGTTGTTCAGTTGTGCCAGACGCGGCTGTGCTCGTCCATTCAATGTGACTGCGCCTGAAAGAGGGCAAATTGGAGCGCCATACACCGGACAAGTTTCAGCATCCAAGAAGCCACGTTGGTATGAAAAAGCTATGCACATTCTATCGCCATTTTCAACGGGATATGCTGACCTTCTCGTAGGGCATCATCGTCGGCGGTGAGCCTGTATGATGTAGCTTGTATCTATCCAGAAAAGCGTCAACCCATCCTCTGTAGCTTGCTTGGTGCAGAAGACGAGTTTTCGATAACCAGCTTTTTCTTTTGCTGTGCCGTTGGCCAAGTCTGTTATATTGACCTCATCGCGATCGGTGCCCCAAGTGTGCGACAAAATAGCATATTGTGGAATTTCATCTCCTACGTATTCAATTAGGCTGAAGTCGCCGTCACTTGTTAACCGCAAAAGTCGCATTTTAAATTCGTTCAAGATAGCGTAGCATTCAAATAAACGTGGAAAGCACAAGGATAATTTGTGGTGAAAGTCAGCAGAGTAGCGGATATGAGGTGGGCAAGTACAGTTGAGAGGCAAATCAACATGATTGTGGCTGAGTTGGCCTAATGCGCTTACCTAATCAAATCAAGCGCTTTCACTGGTGCTTTCAACCCATGTTAACAAAAGGCTTAGTATTCGCTTGCCCCCTGTTAAGGCCCACCGCAAGGCACAACCACCTCTCGCTACTAACACTTAGAAGATCCACCTATACTTGCAAACACCCGTCTTGTATCATCAATGGCATTACACAAGTGTTGTATTAGTGTCTGTGTATAATGCTGAGACTACAAGTTAAGATGTTATCTTCGCAAGCCTAATTTTTAACGGCCCGTCGTTTTTGGAGCGGCCGATTTGTCTATGAATGTTATCGAGACTAGAGTGAGTGTAGTCTAAGACATTGAATGAATTGATTAATGCGTATCGGTTTCTTCGTGCCAAAGTATTGGCAGCTACTAAGTATTCTGCTATTTTCAAGTCAAATCTACTCTTGGCATCCACTTCATCTAAGTACTCGAAGATACACCTTCTTGTATGTAATAGGATGTAGTAGGCACATAAGCTTAAAGAGTTATATAGTAGACGCTTGAAATTGTAATAGGTGAGGCTGTGAAGCAGTTTCTATTAATGAGATATGTATATATTTACAATGAACGACGCAATAAACGAGTGAAACTGGTCAGTGGAAAAAGGTCTAACGGGTGCGGAAAAGTCTAGCGGGTGTGCAAAGGCAGTAATAGCTTCAAGTCTATGAAGACGGGGCTCAGCAACTACTGAACCTTCTTTGAACGCCAATCAGCAGCCTTGTCCTTGCAGAATTTGACAGCTTGCTTGTGACCTTCATCACTCCTTCCGCCAGCAGCAACGCACGCCTTATTGGCCTCAGTACGCTTCACGGCGCACCTGTTTGGAATGTCAGCTATCATGCATCAACAATCAACTCTACCATGAATACTTACTCTGTGTATCCTTCGATGCACTTCTTCTTGAGTGCTTCCTTGGTTTCCTTCTTGGTGCTCTTCTTCCCGAAAGTAGTAAGGGCGTCACTAGGGCATTTCTTCTCAGCGGCGTGGTACTCCTTGGTCAGGTTCTTCATCCTTTGTAAATGTGCCTCCTGTTCTTTCTTCTTTTTGGGATCCGTGGAGAACACAGGGTTGCAGGTGGGATTGTCGCGGGTGAAGACGTCAGCGACGGCACTGACAGCATTGTCGTTGGCGACAGGTGCGGCTGTGACGATTGCTGGAGCAGCCAACAGGAGAGCAGCGAGAAGGGACTTGAACTGCATTTTGAAAGAGGCGTTTGAAACGAGCGGGAGATTGAATAAAAGAGTGTGTAGTATTCAAAGAGTGTAGCTGGATCGGAGCAGGCTGGAAGTTCGAAGTGTGAGTGATGATGCTGTGGAAGTACAATACCATCTTCTTTATATACACCATCCAGCTACTTACTTTCATCACGATTGGCTAGTGCGCATGATCTCGCAGCATCAATGCTGAGTCCAGATAGAGCGTCAGTTCATGCATTGCGTCACTATGGTCCTCCCTAGAAGTTTAGCCATGGCCATTGCACAGCCGGCGTTCTGATCTCTAACAAATCTGTCCGATAATAAAGACAATTGCCCGTTATCAAGCTCGAGCCATGGCTAAAACTTTTGGGGAATTCCATAGTATACTGGTAAGACAGCGCAGCGAGGTTATTATAAGTCTCTGTGAATCAAACACCCCTGCACCGAGTTCATAGCTTACACACGATACTTCTGAGGGCTCAATTAGAAGTGATGATGTTGACCCGGGATTTTTCCATTGACAGATCGCATGTTGACTGAAAGAGTTGAGGTACGATGTCGAGTTGTCGAGGTGGAGAGGTCGTTTCTCGGGGTCGTTGGTCGGGCCGGTTGCCTTACGATTGCGCATTATCCTAATCGGTGCGTTTCATCTTTTGTAAAACTCCGAACTTCCTATTAATATCGAGACCTCAACCCAGGGGCAAATTCTTCGCGAAGATCTCCCGTGCCGTGAATCCTGCCGTGAATTCACTCATCAATCGCCGCCACGCCTTGGCGTCCGAGGTCTTCATCATCATTGCAATTGCCCGTTCGATAACTACCATCAGCAAAACTCCAAATCTTTCCTAGCTTGATCTAAGACATGACGCATAGGGCTCTATTGCTCCCTGAGGTGGTAGCTGCAATCTTGAACGCTGGAAGTGATGAGGCAAGCTTGTTGTACAACTGTCTTCTTGTCAACCACCTCTTCCTCGAAGAAGCAAGGCGAATCTTGTGGTCTACCTGCGATTCTTCCACTGAAGGCCACCCCGACATACAAGATCTCGGGGCGATGGTGATGCGCGACGACATAGGTCCACACCGCGCACAAGTGTATGCCGATCTAGTGCGAGAGTTCTCTTTCCATTACGACGATGCCTACATTGACCAGGCAAGTTGGCATAGCGTATTGTGCCAACTACAATTTCCACAATTGGTATCTGTCTCGTTCTGGGAAACAGATCATGGACCAACATTAAACACCGAGGCTGTAATACTTCACTACGCCAAGTCCAACCTCCGCGAGCTTTCCGTCAACGTTTGTGTGCCTCTTTCGGACCACTTCTTCGATAAGATGACTGGTCTGTGCTCAAGATTGAACTCTTTGCTTTTGCATCCACCCAAAGTCACAGCTTCTTCAGGGTCAGTGGTGCGAATGCTAGAGAGAATGCCCAATATCAACTCGCTTGATTTTGAGCGAGGATTCGAAGAAGTCTTTTCTCTTGAAATGCTCAGAGTAATCGCTTCTTATCCAAACCTCGAGCAAGCTGTTCTTCCATTTGTCCAGGATGATAATCTTCTCGCCCTCCAAGCCGACGCAGAAAAGCATTGGTTTCCTAAGCTCAGATACCTGTACATCAGCGCCACTGCAGAGAGTTTGAGGCTCTTTTGTCAGATTGTTCCCGGAATTGAAGCGATAGGCTTAAGAAACCAAGACATGGGGCGTACGAACGATGTATTGATCAGTGCGTCGGGCTTCCGGCAGCTCACATCTCTCACTGCTCAGTTCAGTTCAAGCACAGTCATTCGCGGCGACGAGGTCATACAGTTGGCTCAGGGATGTCCAGGCCTAGAGGAATTGAAGATTGGCATTGATAGCTGGTCTGACACCAAGCCCTCCGCGAAAGGAATTACGGACGATGTTATCCAAGAACTAGCTCCACATCTTTCCAATCTGAAGATCCTCTACCTGCTATTCGAATCAGACACTCAGCATGGGCTAGGATGTATCCGAACCATCCAGACTCTCGGCCGGCATTGCAAAAAGCTGGAAGAGTTGGTGCTGTCATGCCGACCCGATTGGGCGTTGATTACTTCCCTCCCTCAAGGAGAGGAGATTCCTCTGGCTGCTAGCCTCGAACAGTTACAACTTCTGCCATATAACCAGATGAGGCAGTGCCTGACTGAGGGAGAGTATAGTGACTTGCTAAGTATCTGGCGAGACAATGCAAATTCCTGGCTGCCCCAATTGAGCTTGATGATAGTCCGTAATGCAGACGACTGGGAAGAGGCGTTTGTGGATGCTATATTACCAACGGATGGAACTACAGACGAGGAAGACGAGGTCTGGGACGAGGTTGAGGATGATGATACTACTGACACAGCGGATCACGTGTAGGGTAGCCGTTGGGATAGGTCGCAGGGGCGATAAAGAGCACTTATCGCACTCGTAGCAAATTATTGAAGAGAATAGGCATAAGCTATCTATCAGCATTGGATCTGTAGAGGATAGTCATAAAGTTAACACTCTATGGCTTGAAATAGGACCAGTCATCTCACAATTCTACGAGCTGATAGGGCCCAATTTCAGACGCTCTTCATGCTGTTTAAGGAAGAAAACAGATACAGCCACGCTGGCTCATGTTGGCTCAGGTGTTACCCAATCATAACTCAAGCTACTCATGTAGCTGAGTGGCAGCGGGGACCTACAGATCGGTAGCAGCTTTATCCCTTCTTGCTCAGCTACTATATAGAGGAGTGCCTAGTTCTAATTAGATAGAATCTAGGTATATTTGTAAATATTCATCTTATATGATCTTTTGTATTATACTAGTATGACATTAGTTTGTAGATATAATAGTAAGATTAAAAGATAAGATATTGTTTTGGTATTGAACACTTTATCTTTTCACAGAAATTTTCAGCTAAATCAACGTTATTAATATGTCTGCTTGAGCTTCCATTATATACTGAGAATATGTCCCGCCTCCTTGGACTGAACCGGATCCTTTCTAGACTTCAAGCCAGGCTTTCTGTTTTGTACCGCTCCAAGCATCGTACCCTGCCCCTGCATTCCAGGTTTATTAGGAACTCGGAGGCCTTCAAAATTCTCCGTAGACTCCACATTGATAACAAACATGCGTTGCCCAAGAATCCTTTCCATAGAGCAATCTATCGTAAAGCGCCGATTTAATATCCCACCATCGCAATCTCGAGGTCGTACAACCTCACGCTTCTGCTCCAAAGAAAAGACCTTTTCGTGGAAGAAGCCTAATTGAACATCATCAGAGGTGTATACAAATTCGTCGAGATGGCACCAAGGTTCAGGGTCTTTATTGCCGGGTGTTCTCTTGCACCCCAAGCTCAAGAACATGCTAGCCTTGTGGGATGTGGTGGAGCCAAGATTGAGTTGTAAAGATGCGTGCCAGGGTTTGCGCTCATTCATAGGATCTGCTTGGTTTTGTAAGACCCTGGATAATGGGTCCCATGCATCGCCTGGCACTACGTTTCCAATGCTGAAGTCAAAGGGCAGATTTCGAATAAGGAAACCAAATTGTCTTTGTATACTGTTAGCGATAGATGGCGTACGACTGTTCCGTACGTATATTTCTCTATGTGGTGGTGGTTTTCGTAAGACGCGGATAGGCAGCAAGGCAACGTTGGTGCTTGCATCGCGAATATAGACATCAGCTGCTAGATAGCGCAGGGGAATGACCACGTAATTCTGAAAGTCGTGGGCGACATGACATCGAAGGAGAGCCCAAATGAGAGTTTGACCAGACCAAATCATGACTGGCGAACGCAAGGGACGTAGCCAATTTCTCCAGGTTTCTGAAGCCTCAGCTTGGAGGAGTTGGATCCAGATTCGTAACCCACGATGCGTCATTAGGGTTAGGGTTAGGGTTATGTGGAAATCATGAGGCCCTTCCACATCTGACAAGTATGCGGAACACTTGGTGGAGTTTTTGTACCAAGCAAACATGGAATTAATAGCTTCCGAGAGTTCAGCGCTCGAGGATTTATCGATACAACATGTGTCTATCCAGCAGTAGTCCAGTCCATCTTTCGCAGACTGTTCACATGTCTTGTTGATCTTATCGAAGCCTTGTTTCGTTTTGGCGGCCTCCAAATCAATCAAATCACAAAAGATGACCTCCTCTTCCTCCCAGCAATGAGATAAGATCGCATAAGGAGGTAAATTATTGAAAAAGCTTTCGAGCTTGAGCGTGTGTACATTCAAGAGCCTCATCGTATTCAGGTAGTCGCCGATTCGGGCCGTTTTATACGTATAGAGAAAGGCTACTAGAACAGCGATAATGTTGCATAATAATTTGTTATAGAATTTATGATTTGCATGAAGGTATTACACGTTAACAAGTATTATGCACGTCCTGTGGGCATAACATAAGATGTGCTTGTGCAGAGCAAGGCAGGTGCCAGATTGTGGAGGGCGCTTGCCCCGCCAAGCTTGCTTCGCCCCAAGGCTGGAAGAAACTTTGGATCTTCTCTTCTCTTCAGCCTTTCAACACCATCAGCGCATCGTTCATCAGCATCATAATCGGCGCTTTCATAGATAATTCTTGTTGGCCTGTACATGTATAGCCTATCGTGATGTACCATATTAGTGGTGGGACGCTCGTGGTAAGTCAATCTTCTTGTCTCATTCTTTACCCTACAATGATGAATCTCAATTCACAAGTTTCAAGACGGATCGGAGAGGCTTCACGTGCTTTTAGTCTCATTGAATGATCAATTCCATACTGAAATAGGGCCTTTTATTACTTTGTTTCGCATTGTTAGTGGCACAGAGTCGTACTAACGCGAAATACAGAACACGAATTCAATGCAAATAAATTAAGTAGCAATACAATATGCGCACTACAGATACCGATCAAAACTTTTCCTATTTCCACTCCTGACATGCGAGGATCTCAGCTAGGAAAAGACGATGGCACTATATAACAGCTACGAAGCGAAAGGCAATCAAAACAAAAAAAGCACTAATTCAGCAGAAGCCAATTGAACCTTTTTACGCCAGTAACATGGAGACCATCCACCCTTGTCCGTCGTCCAGTCGTGTCTCATGTGTATTCTGCCGATCATTTTGCATGCCACTAAAGCTGTCCTGTTGGCGGCATATCCATAGAACCCTGAAGAAATGGTCATGCTTCCCTAGTTGCCTACTACCAGCGGCAATTATGACCTGTTGCGGCCGCTTCGCCTTGGCTGACCATCAGCTGTAGCAGCCTTCTTTGGCTCCTTCTTCTTGGCCGGCTCCTTCCTCTCACCAGCCTTGGGACGGCCGGGCTTCTTCTTCTGGGGTTGGCCATCAGCATCCTCTGTCTTGGCCTTCTTCTCAGCAGGCTGAGCATGCTCGGCATCTGCGCCGTTGGCCTCTTCATCATCGTCAGCCTTGCGCTTCTGGCCTGTTTTAGGACCATTGGAGGTGGCTTCCTTCTCGGATGGCTCATCTTTCTTTGATTCCTCCTTAGCCTCTGATTTACTCTCGCCATTCTGCTGAGGAGTCTCCTTCTTTTCTTCGCTTGTGGGAGCTTCCTTCTTCTCCTCGGCCGGCGGAGCATCCTTCATTTCCTCGTCCTTGTTCTCATTCTTTTTCTCCTCTTTCTTTTCTTCTTTATTCTCTACCTTCTCTTCCTTCTCCTCTTTCTTCTCATCCTTCTGCTCCTCTTTCTTCTCGTCCTTCTGCTCCTCCTTCTGCTCTGCCTTTTTCTCCTCTTTCTTATTGTCCTCTACACCGTTCTTGGCTTCTTCTGCCTTCTCTGCCTTCTCATCATCCTTCTTTCCACCTTCAGATGGCTTCTCCTTCCCCTTGGACTCTCCATTCGATTGTTGTCCATTGGCACCGTCGGCTTTCTTATCGACTTGGAGCTCACTGGCGCGCTTGACTACGTCGTTACCGGACCTTTCGATATGTACCGCAGGGTTCTCTGGATCGGCATTCTTCTTGATGGTGTTGCCGCGGTTTGACTCAATGGCAATCTCGCCTTGCTCTTTGACCTCGGCGACCTTGCCGCCGGGTTGGCCGCTGCCCCAGCTCCACGAGACTACAGGTAACATGTCAGCAACTTCTCGAATACTCCAAGGACAGCTGTTGTTGCGCCCTTTATGCAAACAATGCGCGCATGCCACTGAGGTAGAGCTTCACACCAAGGGAGGACTCGACGAGCTCATAAAGCTACCTCTGTTGTATCAGGCTGGGGCAACTTGATACGTACCTTGGTCTCCCTTTTGGATTTCAGACTCAGTCATATTGCGTCGTATTGCTTCAGTTACGTTGGAAGTGATGACGTGATGGTTCACTAAGCAGCCTTTCGCGTCGCAAAGTGGAGAATGTCAGTCAATGGATGCGCAAAGTTGAGGGAAGAATGGGCTGAGTGTTAAGGATGATGCGCGGAGCAATGGAGGATGGGCGACGGATGATGAAGGAGAAAGGAAGGTGGGAAACCAGGAATTTGCACAATGAGGAGGTGAGCTTTGGATCCAGAAGCTACGAAACCTCGCGATCCGTCGCTGTCATTGGCTGTCGCTTTGACCCTGCGAAACATGGGGAGCAGGTGGCTGGCCGCCGATCGGCAACAAATCGTCATCGGCGGTCCGTGCACCCGTTCGCTTAGATATCCAGATCGGGTAGACAACATGAACCATCGTTCCATGTCTGTCCAGTCACCATCCGTCTTGAAACTGTTTGTTTGTATCATATAAAAGCTGCATTTACTGTTCAAATCCAACGACCTTGCTTAGCTTTTACTATCATCTGGTAGCGGCTTCGATGACTAGATCAAGCAACTTGAAGGCACGTGTTTCGTGCATGATCCAAACTTGATTAATATATTGGATGTAAACAGGGAAATCTGAAAGTGCCAATCGCTGCAGGATACGTCTTCCTTGCGTTGATCAAAAGGTAGCAAGGAAGGTATGCATCAGGTTCAACTAAGGTTGACAGACGAGTTTGAGTGCATGAAGAGCTGGTTCAATATATCCTCATTGCTGCTAGTCTTTTATAATCTTATCATCAATGTATTCCATTCTATCTATGTTATTCCATTACCATTATCTTTCCAGTCTCTATTATATAATTACCAATAATGACTAAATCTTCGCACTCCTCCCAGCATGCTCATAATCAAACGACTTGATCAAACCCACAAGATGCGTCGCTGCAGCCAATACAACCAAAACATGAAAAATCTGATGACTTGAGCCCCAGATATCAAACCTGCCTGGGCTCCACTTCTCAGGAACTCTCGCTGCATAGATACCTGCGCCAAGGGTATACAGCGCACCCTGAAGAATGACCCAATCGAGACCAGCAGCATCACGCAAGTGAGCAAGGCCATAAAGACGCACGCCATGAAGAATAGGAACCACGCCCGAAAACCCCATAAGCACAAACATCAACGCTCTAAAAGGTCGAAGCGCAGGCGTGCGGAATTTAGGATTCATCGTAACGACAGTCGTACACGCTGCCAACGTGGTAATCTATCACACAAATTAGCCAACCTCCTTCCATCCTAAGAACATATTCCATCAATCATCAATGCAAAGGGATACAAAAACTCACCATAGTCCAATACCTCTTGACCAACTCCCTCTCCCTCTGAAAAGCATAATACATAACAGGAATATAACTCCCCCAGATCAAAAACACAATCCCCACGTAGTCCAATTGATTGCCCCACCGCGCCACCTCATACGAATGATTCGAAATCGTATGGTACGTTGCGCTCATTCCCAAACACGCCACTGCGCCTGCAAAGAAACACGCAAAAACCCATACATCTTCGCGGGTGGCGGTTTCGTAGCGGGGAGCGAGTTCAGCGTACAGGATGATGGAGGTGATAAGGGCGACGATGGCGCCGAGGAGGTGGGTGTAGATGTTGACGGTTTCGTTGTGTAGGTACAGTAGGGACGCGTAGGATTTGGAGTAGGAGTTTGATTGGGGGCGGTAGCCTGATTGGATGTAGTGATTGTCTTGTTGCCAGGGGTTTATTTCGTGCCAGAGGTAGGTCAGCTTTTGTTCTAGTTTTTGTTCGAGTTGTTTGCCTTTTTGGAGGGCTTCTGAAGCCGTGGATCGGGTGGTGACCATGGCTGTGAGAATTTTGATGGGGTGATTTGATGTCCTTCTCTTGTTTGAATTGCTTGAAATTTATTTGCTTCTCATTCTTGAAGACGGTGGTGGTTATTATGTAGGTTTGGTGTTAAGATTGATGTTTGCACATGTCAACCGAGTCAAGCATGCATTGAGGCGCCAGACCGCATATGGTGTGTGTTGCGAATAAATAGTCAACAAATAAAGTCAGCAGATATTCAATTTTTATATTATCAGGTGTCAATTACAAGATGGTTAGGCACCGACATACGTGCAGTAGATACAAGGTTCTTTGACATCGGCTGTGCCCCTCGAACCGCCGAAGCTTGTCTCAAACGAAGCTAATTATCGATAACATGTCGTCCCCACCTTCTTCAGACCTCACGCGAGGCTTCCCACAGTAAACATCATCATGTTTCGCGACTGCTGTCGGTGGTAATAAATTCCACAATGCTACGTCTGCTCGATTACACTTGAGCCCGACTATACTGGGCATACCCTCCAATTACCCACTATAACCATGGCGTCCAGAGGCATGAAGTCATCAGAGCCGATGCGGCCCAGCAGCCGTCGAGGTGCATCAGGAGCTTGGAATCGTCTGAAGCCAGTTCGTGAAGATGTCCTCGAGATGTACGGATTACCAAGTAAAGGAGAGACGAGGTAAACACCTTCTTGCGTCAATAATATGAATATGCAAGAACTGATGGGACAAAAGATTGAACGACTTCAAAACCCAAGATGTCTACCTCAACCGCATAATCGAGCGTTACATGAAACTCTGCGCCCTCAACCGCGAAGACCTAGACCACCTCTTCGCCTCAGTCAGCAGCAGCAAAGCCTCTTCCGCAGACCTCACCGGCTCATTCTCCTCGCTATCCCTCACCACCAGTACAACCAACGGTCTCGCATCCTCCAAATACGCCCCTATCACCACCACCTCCTCTACCACTACTACAACCCCAAACCCCCCAACCATCCCCCAAACCGCAACCACCCGCTCCATCGAAGAACTCGCCTCCGTCCTCGCCGCCCTCCGCAAACTCCGCGAAGCCATAACAGCAAGCAATCGCACCGACGCCTTCGCCCGACGCGCATACTACTTCAACATCCACGTCGCGATCCTCTGCCACGACTGGGAATCCTACGTGCCCGCCCTACACTCCTTGCTCAACACCATACACCCGCAATCCCCCCTTCCCGCCCACGACTTAAAGGACTTCGTCGGCCTCATGATCCTAGACCAATGCTGTCGACAAGCAGATTACGCCGGGGCACGCGCTACGAAAGTGCGATTCAAGTACACTGATCGCCGGGTGGAGTGTGTGTTACGAGCGCTGGTTGCGGACGATTGGGTGGCGTTTTGGCGGATGAGGAGGGCTGTGGATGGGTATCAACGGAGTGTGATGGAGTTTGCGGAGGGGAGGGTGAGGGTTCATGCGTTGAAGTGTATTGGGCGGGCGTATATGCGTGCGGATAAGAGGTTTGTGGAAAGGAGTGCGGATCGTGAGTGGGGGGATTTGGTGGGTGAGGGGGTGGGGTGGGAGTTGGTTGAGGGGGATAAGGTTGTTATTCAGAAACCGAAGGGGAGGTGATGGAGTATGGGGGGGGTTGGGGAAGATTAGTAGGCGAAGTAGACTTTATGAGAAGAATAAAAGTCAAAGTTACGAATCGGGTATCATTATATCTGACTTTTCAAATACCTCATTCCTCATCTTGCATTTCCTCATCTTCGTCTTCTCCAGCGCCATCTTCATCATGCCAAACATCATCGTCCATATCATACTCGTCATAATCCTCCATATCCATATCCATCTCTTCGTCCTCATCCTCTTCTCCGTCCTCTCCTTCGCCCTTCTCTCCCTTAGCAGCAGCCTTCTCTTTCTTCTTGCGTTCAATATTCTCCTTTTGAATCCTCCTCCTCTCTTCCTTCTCCTTCTTCCTCTGTGCCCACTTCTGCTCCATTTCCTGCTGTTCAGCTTTCGTCTTGGTGATGAACTCGTGCCACATTGTTCGTCCGCTGCATACGTCTTCCTCGACTTTGGTGAGGCGGAGAGTCATGCGGGGACCTAGTTCGACGAGTTTGACAGCGCGCTTTTCGACACGGGGTTTTCCTGTAGCACGGGCGCGGGCATTGCTTGGGGCATCGCCTGCGCGAAGTCGTTCTTTTTCCTTGCGAGAGAGGACTTTTTGGCGGACAGGGGCAGAAACTTCGACCTCATTTTCGCCTTCTGTGTCGGGTTCTGTGTCAGAGGCAGATGTGTATCCTGCTGCTGAGGGGTCGAGCATGTAATCTGCTACGTCTTCTAGTTTTCCTAGATTGGGAAGCTTGCTTTTCTTTGAGTCTTTGCTTCCAACAAGTTTTTCAGCGGCGTATAGTCGGCGAATGGCCTTGGGTACACCGGTGATCTTGGTGGTGATGGCATAATGGCGGAGGGAAATTGTGCATGTGCCATTCTCTTCTGTAGGGGGTTCGCGATTGAGAAGGAGAACGCGCTTGATTGTGTGTAAGGGTGTGGTATGTGGTTGAATGGGTGGGAAGAGGCCCTGAAACATGTCTGTGACCAGTTTTTCCAGGTGCTTTGGTGGCGCCTTATCTCCAAGCTTTTCTCTCTCAGCATCTGATGTGAGAAAGTTGTTCATAACAAGTAGAGGTGCAACGAGGAAATCGTTGGCGCCGGTTCGCGGATGGCGCATCGACTTCATAATATCCTTTGCGAGCGAGTAATTTTGCACGCGGAAGTGTAGTGTAGGACCGCGAGGTGTGCGCGCAAGACGCAGGTTCGTATTACCCGTTTCTGAGCGCGAGAAAAGGAGGAGATGGGAGACGCCTAGGGGACCGCACATGGTGGTGTAGTCGCGAAGTTTGTTGGCTCTTCGTTCCTGAGATCACAATTAGACCATGATAAATTGGAAAATAGCTCAGATGCTTTATACACACCTTTAACCGCACAGCTGTGTCTGGCTCCATGACATGCCTCACATCCTGCACAAGCTGACTGACGCTGCTGCCAACTTCTTGCGCGCCAATGCGAATGACCATACTTTTTGGTTGGCCATTTAGTGGCTTTTTCGCCTGTTCCTTGTCCTTTGCGGATTGTTTCCGTCTTTGACTGCTTCCACGGGCCATTGCGACGATTCAATGGGGTTGTTGGTGGTTTGCGATTGCGAGCGTAAAGTTGATGGAACTTTTTTGCTAAACTCGAAATCTTGGCTTCGGGCTTATCAAAACCTTATCGCCGCCCGCTAACTTTTTTCCCTTTGCGCTTCCAAACTTTTGTTACCACGCAACGTCACGACTCACACCCTTCACATACAAAATGCCGCCGTTCAAGAAGAGAAAAATCGATAATGCCGCTGTAGCCGCTGCAGCCTCAAAATCAAAGCAGCCCAAATCTACCAAACCTGTTGCAAAGCCAGCTGCGAAACCAGCACCTCCACCCGCCTCAGACTCGAGCGAAGAAGAACAAGATGAATCAGAGGCCTCTGATGAGGAAGTCCCAAATAAAAAATCACGAAGCGCCAGCTCAGGGACAGACGCGGCGGCGATGAATGGCGTAGATGCCAATGAGCCCAAGAAAACATTTGCCGACTTGGGTGTGCGAGAAGAGCTATGTGATGCCTGCGAAAATCTCAAATTCACCCATCCCACTCCTATTCAGGCACAAGCTATACCTCTAGCACTCGAGGGCCGCGATGTTATTGGTCTGGCAGAGACAGGTTCTGGAAAGACAGCAGCATTCGTTCTGCCTATATTGCAAGCACTACTGGACAAGCCACAAGCATTGTTTGGCCTCATCATGGCCCCAACAAGAGAACTGGCATACCAAATATCGCAACAAGTAGATGCTTTAGGTAGCATCATCAATGTCAAATGTGCCACACTTGTTGGAGGCATGGACATGGTCCCACAAGCCATCGCCCTCTCTAAACGACCACACATCGTAGTCGCAACTCCCGGCCGCTTACTCGACCATCTGGAAAACACCAAAGGCTTCTCCCTCAAATACCTAAAATACATGGTCCTCGATGAAGCCGACCGCTTGCTAGACCTAGACTTTGGCCCCGTCCTCGACAAAATCCTCAAAGTGCTTCCTCGCGACGGCCGCCACACCTACCTCTTCTCCGCAACCATGTCGTCAAAAGTCGAATCCCTCCAACGCGCCGCCTTGCAAAACCCAGTGCGCGTATCCATCTCCTCGTCCTCCCACCAAGTCGTCTCGACCCTCCTCCAAACCTACACCTTCATGCCCCACAAACACAAAGACCTGCACCTCATCCACCTCCTCAACGACCACATCGGCCACCCAACCATCATCTTCACCCGCACCGTCAACGAAACCCAACGCCTCGCCATCCTCCTCCGCACCCTCGGCTTCGGCGCCATCCCCCTGCACGGCCAACTCTCCCAATCCGCCCGCCTAGGCGCCCTGTCGAAATTCAAAGGCCGCTCTCGCGACATCCTCGTCGCCACCGACGTCGCAGCCCGAGGCCTCGACATCCCCTCCGTCGACTTGGTCGTTAACTTCGACCTCCCGCAGGACTCGCAGACCTACGTGCATCGCGTGGGGCGCACTGCGCGCGCGGGAAAATCCGGAAAGGCAGTGACGTTTGTGACGCAGTATGATGTGGAGATTTTGCTGCGCATTGAGAATGCGCTGGGGTATAAGATTGGAGAGGAGGCCGTGGTGAAAGACGAGGTTATGGTGTTTGTGGAGAGGGTGGGTGAGGCGCAGCGTGTGGCGGTTAGGGAGATGAAGGATATTCATGATCAGAGGGGGCGGGGGGGGAGTCGTGGGGGTAGAGGAGGGGGTGGGGGGAGGGGGGAGGGATCATATGGATAGGGAGGAGGGTTGAGCAGTTTACTCAGATGGAGATGGGGATGAAGATGAAGATGATGAAGTGGTGTATTTATCATGCTATTTTGGAAAATATACAGTTAAATGAAGTAAATCATACAGTACCCTAGTTAAATCCATACACACAATCATATACACATACATACACATACACATAAGCTTGAACGAAAAAAAAATCACATACCATCATAACCTCCCCCTTAATCAATGCACCTGCCCACATTCACACTTCTCAATCTTCTCATCCGCCTTAAGCGCCTCATTAAAGAAAGTATCCACCTCATCCTTCGGCTCCTCAATTCCCATCTCCTTTTCCTCCTCACGCTTCGCCTTCGCTGCATCCTTGATCTTCTTGAACTCAAGACGCTTGGCGACTTCATTTGCTTCCACGAGGCTGACGAGTTTTCTCTTCATATTGTTGGGCTGGAGCTTGTTGGCGAATTCAGTGCACACGGCCCACACGCGGGTTGTGTTGTTAGCGTTGTCTTCAGGGACGAAGCCTTCTGAAAAGAGCTTGGGATTCTTGGTTATGATGGGGGTAGTGTCGTCTTTGGTGCGTACGTGTTTGACGCGAGGTCTGTCCCAGGTACCTTCATCCGTGGCGGCTAAACGAGGGGGATCGGAAAAGATGTCGGTGCTCAAGTACATATCTTGTGCCATTTCGTAGGGGGTGCGGCCTGTTGCGTTTTCGCGGTGGAAGAGGTCTGGTCGGCATTCGAGCATGGTGCGAAGACAGTCGTGAGCTCCATAGCGGATGGCTGCGTGAAGTGGGGTGTCGCCTTCGCTGTTCACCAAGGCAAGATCTTCACCTTTGCTGAACTCAAGGATGACAGCTAGTATCTGGTGTATGTCCCTGGGTATGGTGTTGTTGTTGGTGGTCGAGGAGTAATATGTGTACTTGGGGGCCATGCAGTCAAAGAGCCATTTTGCCAAAGGCGTGGCAGCGCCTGGGTCTGCATAGGTACGTTCCGCAAAGAGGCTTGGGAGGAGGCGTGGATCTACCAGGCTAAATAGTTCGCGGATCCTGGCCGCGTGTTTCTTGGGATCTTTGAAGTGGCCAGAGAGCATCGAGTGGAGGATATTGTCGGACATCGCGTTGCGGCATGTTTGATCAGCGCCCGCTTCCAAGAGAACCTTGATCATTTCTACACGATGGAGGGAAAATGCAAGCTGTAATGGGGTCATTCCAATCAAGGATTTCCGCCGTAGCAGTTCAGGTCGGGTCTTGCAGAGATGGCGCAAAAGGCTTAATGATTCACTCGTAGTCTCGCCTAGGACGACGCAGTGAAGCAGTAGATGTTGACGGAGTCCAAGCCATGTACTGATAGCCGCCCCGATTCCACCTTCTGCTTTAGCCAAGTTTTGAATCCGAACATCTGATTGATGATTCTCGGCAAACTCTGAATAGTAACGTAAAACAGCCTCGCTCGAGAACCACTCCACGCTCTCAAGGCTACCAAGGCGAGCAGACTGCAGCGTAGGTGGATGCTGGTCCTGTTCCTGAATCGCTTTCTGGACAAAATGGGCACGGGCCCAGTTTTCGCGCTTTTTGCCGCGTATCAACAGGCCTTGATAGTGTTTAGGTTTCTCCGAAATCTTTACACCAGATTTCTTCACTAGATCATCGAGTGGAATTCCAGCACCAGTCTTCTTAACAATCTGCTCCAATAACCGCAATCGACCAAGACGGATGGCATACAAAAAGTCCAGCTCGTTGAATCGGAAGAAATGAGGTGTTGTTTCGTCGTCTGCTTTATCTTTTAGGAGGGTGTATTCTTCTCCGTTAGTCATCAAAAACTGGAACAACTCTGGATCGTCGAGGTGGATCGCGAATTGAAACAAGCTATTCGGTTTGCGGCTCTCATTTATAGCTTCTGCGTCACTTGTGGCCAGCTGTATCTTCTTCGGCGACATTGACCCTTGGCTTGCATAGGCTGAACCGCCCCATGGACTAGGGTAATGCTCTCGGTCTTCGAGGAACCAGTGTGCAGGACATTGCCACGAAAGCATCTCCAGTGGTGTCACCTTGCTCTTGACCTGGCTCTGTACTTGGCCAATATCCTCCATGGTGAATTGGTCATTGATCAACAGCACATACATGTTGAAGTGTTCGTCATTATTTTGCACCTCACTGCCGTTGTCGTACTCCAATTCTCCTCCGCAATCATAAGGTTGTATCGGCAAGGGTTTCCATTGACCTACCTTCTTTTCTGGCTCATACTGTGCATGCGCAATTTCCAGGATAGCCTTGGCAACCTCAATATGTTTCCGAAGAACAGCAATCGAAAAAGGTGAAAAATTGTTCGAGTCTTGGACGGCAACCTGCAAGGGACTTTGATTGTTACCCCATACCATGAGAGTAAGTTCTTTGATTGTCGTCAAGTCACCCACCCAGCATGCCTGGAATAACTTCATGTAAGCTTCTCGACGCTCATCGGTCAGATCGGGAAGCTGGAAGGTCAATTTGGGGGACCACTCCTTGGGTGGTTTTACTGTAGCAGGCTGATATCTATATTTCTGGCCTTCCAGCAACTTGACAGTAGGGTGCAGCTCTGGGAACGTCTTGGCGTTAAGTTCGAGCAGGCGCTTCTCAAGAGCTTCGAACTCAGCGAGCAATTTCGACACGGCGGCCTTCTTTTCGGATGTGCCACGGCCAGGCTCACCTTGTAATGCAATCGATTCGTTGTATTTCTTGAGATCTCGTTCGTACTGCAACTTTTTATTTTGCACTTGTTGTAACGTTGACCAGTGTTCGTATGACCCAAATTCAATGCCCTGAACATATTCGTCATCATTCTTTGGCGGGATTGGTTTGAAGGAATGGTTGTGTTGATCATGTGGACCAACAGACGCAAAATCATCATCATCTTCAGATATCAAGCCTTGCTTGACAAAGTCACGCAGTTTCTCAATCTTCTCACGAACCACATCCAGAACACTATGGCAATCGTCGCGGTACTGATTACTGCCGTATGAATCATTTATGGCCGACCATCCATCGCGACAAATGGAGTTGACATCCGCGCCTGCTTCCAAAAGCTTCCATACGATGAATGGTAATTCACAGGTGATGGCGGCGAAGATTGGCTGCTGACATTTATTCCGGAATTTTTTCTTATTCTGATCCGTGTCTTTATGGGGAGTCCATCTGCTCTTGTACGAGGTTATCCAATCAGCAAAATCAATCTCTGGCCTTGCGCCAAGCTTCAACAAGTGGTCTACGACTCTGACATCGCCATACTCGATAGCAGTTCGCAAGGCACTTGGAGAATCAGGGTGATATTGATAATTTCTCATAGCCACATGATTTACTGCACGTTGTGCTGCAGGCTGGTCCGCAGAGGTCATGGTTGTAAGCAAGTCGGCTCCACGTGTCGTGAAGTAGTGAAGGCCGGTGATTTGTTCCATATCAGCTTGAGCAGGGGACGCCCCAAGATCGATCAGGGCCTTGGTCATTTCCTTGGCTTTTTCTGCCTCGAGCTGTAAAGCGAGAACAAGTGGCATGATGGCAGCCCTTGGCTCTTTATCGTAGCTGTTGAGCAATTTGACTGGAAGAAGCACGTCGGCACCAAAGTCTTGGACAAGCACTTTGACAAGTTCAGTATGGCCATGAGAGATGGCAAGGTGAAGCGCAGACACAGGCATATCCCAGGCTAGGACATTGACATCGTACACATCAGGCTCGTCCTTGTCCGCATCGTCAGGAATGCTAGAGGTCTCCAATGCTTTTTTCCTGTCGATTCTGACCATGGATCTCTCCGTGGTCGCGTCTCCAGTCGAGCTATCATCATCATCAAGCATGTCGATATCCTCGTCTTCCTCTCCAGCCGACCCTGATACGCTACTCATATCCTCATCGAAATCTTCTGACTCTGCTTTGCTAGCCACATCGTTGTCGGAAGCTTCGGCTACCGAATCTGGCTTTTTGACGTCCGGAATTCCAGCAGCTGCACGCTCCTTTCTCTTTGCTTCCTCTTTCTCAGCCTCAATCTCCTCGTTGGCCTCACTTTTGATCAGTAATGATCTGACCATTTCGATTTGGCCACGCATAGCCGCAAGATGCAGCGCAGTTTTTCCATCCACAATCCTAGCAGTGATACGAGCTCCTCCGTCAATGAGACACTGTACAATCTCTGGAGTTGAAACCATGACTGCAAGATGGAGCGGTGTACGCCCAGTATAATCGCGGCGATTTGGATCTGCACCTTCTTGCTTCAGCCAGTCCTGGACATGTTCAAGGTCACGGTCGATAATTGCTTGGCAAAGTCTTGCAGTGTTTCCAACGTAAGCCATTTCAGTCCAATCATCGTCGGTCAAGGGATTGAAAGACCCGATTGCTTGACGCCCAGGGTCGTCCTTTAAAAAGGTAAGCTTCCCGGAAACAAAGGTCTTTCCTTCCGTCTCAGCAATCTCCTTGTCTTCAGGTGTGACAGGCTTAGGACAATGACCACAGCAGTCCCCAATTACATCGGCTGCGTCTCCAAAAAAGGCTGGATGTCTGTGTAGCGCAGTCTCACGATCCTTTGGCCGGTTCCATTCGGCGTTTAGAAGAATATCCTTGCCAAATAATATCTTCTCAATCTGTCGTGCGTGGTATTTTGGACCATATGGAAGAGTAAAGGTGTGGTAATCACTGACTTCTTCATCTGCTTGGACCCACTCCCCCACCTCATCGTCATATTCTTCCTTCATATCGCCTATCCTTCTAGGTGCCCATGAGCTGAGTTTTGGTCTACCTCGTTCGTCGCGGCGTTGTTCCACGTATTTCTGTCTTTCTGAGGCCTTGGGAAGTTTTTCAAGGACCAATAGCCTGGCAAGTCCCAGTGTGCGACCAAAAGAGCGTTCAAAGATGGTTGGGTCGATTCGGGAACGATCTAGCTGTGGCCAATAAACCTCGAAACCTCGACGCGAGTATTTTGACAAGCGACTCTCGTATGATGGCGAGCGACGCGTCAAGTCGATGGTGTTGATCTGAGTCATGTATGCAGCGAGCGCTCGAGGACTGGCATACACCTGCTTTCCATCGTAGGCAGCACATGAGCAATCGACGTCAAAACCTGTAAGAATCTCGGAGATGGACCTGTATAGGCGGAGAACAATCTGGATGTGTCGATTGGGATACTGTGAAACAATGGTGATGGCATTCTTGGTGCGAATCGTAGACGTTTCAGCCAGAATGGAGTCTCTGACGCATCGTTCAATCTGCTTGATCTTTTCAATGGCCTGATCTTCTGTGAGACCGTAGAGGAAAAGGTCAATGTCGGATGCTGGGGCCACTTTCTGATGATAATATTCACGGAGAGCACGTTTTGAAGTGCTATGTTCGGCAGGCACAGGTAGCAGAGATGTGACGACTGCACTGCCAGCGACGACAACATTAGACCAATCCATGTCCACGAGGGAAGACTCGGTAAAGACCTGAAAATTCGACATGAATGCATCGAGTGATGGGACCACAGCTGGAGCACCATTGGGTTTTCGATTTTCTGTGCTCAGGGGCATCAAGTAGTGTTGGTTATCAAGTTCAGGATCGCCCTGCAATGAGCGGGCACGGATTTTGACCTCATGTTCGCTGCCGGTGAAGATGGGGACGACGTTGGATTTTGCGATGGCGGGATGTTCAGGCTGCTGGGCGTAGATTTGACGAAGTTTTGAATCGTACTCTTTATAGGGATCAATCAGTTCGTGCATGGGCGTATTTGGGTTTGCTGAAACATATGAAATCCAGTCTGGGTGATCGACGGGGAGCGGCGGAAGAGCGATGGGCTCTGCATCCTGAGCCGAATTGGCCATGATGCTGGGGTTGGAATTAGAATTGAAATTGGGATTCGAGTTGGAGTTTGAGGTATCAAGATGGCTACAATATGGCCTGCGAAAAGAAAGAATAGGAAGAGAAGGTGGCGTGAGTGGTCTCAGAGCTCTGAGGCAGGGCGATGTGGTGAGGAAGGAACGGACAGCGCTGCAATGGAGTCTTAAGTGCCAGCAGCGCCTGAGCAAGAGTGTCATGTCTGCGCTGTTCATCCGCAACCATCAGTGACAGAGATGGGACTCTACAGGGCAGGCTTCTTCTAATGAGGTTTGGCTTCAGGCAACGATGCCTTCCAAACGACGCCACACACGCCCTATCGCGCATCGTTGCCTGAGAGTATAGGCACCAGCCAATCAAGGCGCCGCGATCGCCAAAAAGGTGAACGCGTGCTCATGTGATACGAGACGAAAAGAAATTCAGTACGAAGACTACTCCATAGTACCTTGGGACTGCAAGGCTGCCAAGCTCTTGAGTGCAGAAGACGACGGCTCAAGCTATCAAGCGAGGTCGCCGGCGTCATCCGTAGAATGTGTGTCTTCATGTGCATTTTCACCGCAACTAACGCCACTACGACTCAATTCATTCATCTCAACGAAACGCTACCTGAACCTTGTGCACTGCCATAACTGGGGCTCACGAGAGGATGGGCAGGAGGTGAGTAGACCAAAGTACAAGCTATTTATACTCTATACCGAGTACATCCATAGTCCCTACATCGTCTGCAAACTATGTCGCTCGCTAACCCTGGTCCTTGGCTTCTTCCGAGGTCAGGGCCTGCTCGTCACGTGATCTTCCACCTCCATCGGCCCGACTTGGCCACCGCACCTCCACCCCGCATTTCAGCCTCTCAGGAACCTCTCCGATTTGCATCCTCTTCAGACATCCCCCATCCTCCTTCTGGAAGGACCTCGCGAAACCACTATCCCGCAACCTGCAACGGTCCGAATCCGTCCTGGTCCCCCAACCCTCTAGCCTAATGTTTTCCTAGATCTACCAACCACAAGTACTCTGTACTCGGCAGATCCCCAACATCACCATCGATTCATGTACAACATCCTGGATTGCGTCAAGCCTACGTCTATGTATGGCTGTGTAAATGCCGGGACCTGCTCACTGACCATTTCGCCCACATGGCAAGCGACACGGCATGATAACATGGCAACTACTGCAGGTCATGGTACCTTGTTCGCGCACTTACCAGGGTCGGGTCACTATGTATAAATGGAAGGACGCATTTCTCCTTGTCAATCATCCCAAGCAGAAGTCGTCGAAGACTCTCTGATCAAGTTCAACCATGAAGCTTCACGCCATCTCCCTCCTGGGCCTTAACATCGCCTTGGGTTGTGCCCAAGTCATCCCCTGCGAAGGCCCCTGTCAAGAAGCCTACAAGGCATTGTTGGCCCAAGAAAGAGCTCAATGGGTTTCAAAAAATGTCACCACCGAGTCTATCTACACCACTCCCGCCAATGCCACTGGTGCTCAACCAGGCGCGCTTTTGAAATGGGAGGACCTTCCACGCCAGGTTGTCAACAAGAACTTTACTCCTCCAGCTGGCATGTCCATCTCGCGATTCCTCTACATGACTGAGGACATTGACCGAAAACCCATCCCTGCATCGGCGTTTGTACTCCTTCCTTATAGCAGGCTTGATCCCAAGAAGCCACTCAACACCGTGGTATGGACCCACGGCACTGCAGGCCGCATTCGAAACTGCGCACCTTCCAACCACAAGGATCTGTACTACGAATGGCAAGGCCCATACTACCTCGCCCAGAACGGCTATGCTGTCATTGGTCCCGACTATGCAGGTCAAGGATCTGATATCCCTCAAGGCTTCATGTACGAAGCAGGTTACCTCCATGCCGCGGACGTCGCCTACTCTCTCATCGCCGCCCGTAAAGTGCTCGGTGAACTTCTCTCCCAAGAGTACGTCGTAGTAGGCCACAGCGAAGGTGGCATGACCGCATGGCGCACCAACGAACGTCTCGCCATGAAAAACCAATCCTCCCTCCTCGCCGCCGGAAAATTCCTCGGCTCCGTCGCCAACGCCCCAGCTCTCCGACCCCTAGACCTCATCCCTGAATCCATCCGCCGCGCCAAAGGCGGCCCCATAGGCGACGCGGTATCCGTCTTCCTCCTCCAATCCTTCGCCCGCCTATTCCCCCAAGACTTCAAGCTCGAAGACTGGGTCACCCCGACTGTCCTCTCCCGCATCCCCCTCGTCGACCAAGGCTGCCTGCAAACCGGCCGCGCGCTCTTCGCCAACCTGACCGCAACCCAACTCTTCAAATCAACCGACTGGCTCAAACTCCCCGTCGTAGTAGACTGGCAGAAACGCTACAACGGCGCGGGCCCCCACGCTCTCGCTGCCCCCTTGCTCGTCGTCCAGGGAACTGCGGATATCCTCGTCTACGCTAACAACACCGAGTGGGATTTCAATCAGACTTGCAATGCCTACCCTGATAGCCACGCGCAGCTGCTGTTGTATCCTGAGACAGATCATAATGTCGCTGGCGCTGTTACTCAGTTGGATTATATGAAGTGGATCAAAGATCGTTTCGACGGCGTGAAGGCGCCAAAGGGATGTAGCATCAAGACTGTGGAGACCCTTACCAATCGCTTTAGGAATCAGGCTGCTTTCTATCCTGGCACGGGTGGCGAGTAAACCTGCCTTGAATAATTATGGTGGTGTGATCGCCTCGGAAAGGTGAGAGCTCATATGATGATGCAATGTATATATGTGGATTGGAGCGTTTTGTATATAGTGCTTGACTGAATGACGGAGGAAAATGGAAAAGAATTTTTCCCACATGCGTGTATTATCAGCCCCGAACTTTTGGAATATGATTCAGTGTCGAAAGTTTATTTTCCGTATGCCGGAAATAATACTTTGTAGTTGACCCCCACGACATATGTTACCCCCACTGTGTACTTACACGTGCGGAACCCGTGCTTGAGCCGCAAGTCATGTAGCTTTCTGACTAACTGCATTTGGGATTTAGAGATAGTGTGGAGTGTTGGATACATACGATGTACAAATAACTCATACTAACCATCCTTCGCGAGTCCACCCTCAACCTCATCTCAGCCGTCAAAGCAGAGTAGATTAAACTAAAGTAATCCAACACAAAAATCGCCCTCCCCACAAATCTCACATTGCTGTTCATTTGGCTGCCTCTCCTTCGCCTTATCCCCGTCCCTATACCTCGCCCTATTCCAATCTTCATTTCCCTCTGTTCCTCCCATCCATCCCATCCCGCCGCTCTCAGCCCCAGCCCCAGTGATCTCAGCCCTAGCTGCAATTCCAGTGATGTCGTAAGCTAGAATAGGTATGCCTGTGCATGAATTTCCACAACACCACAGACTCCCATTTTCAACAGCTTGAGTAGGAGGGAGTGTGCGGCTTTCTGGGTGGATGTGCCAGCAACACCCCACCCCTTTCCCTTTTCCTGTTCCTTGTTCAGCCTCTTTCTCCGCTTCCATTTCGTACGGCTGTGCGGTATGGTGGGTGTGAGCGTAAAGAGATGAATGAAGATAATCAGTAGAAAAGAGAGGAAGGCGAGGATGAGGATGAGGATGAGGATGATAGAAAAACGTGTATCCTAATTGTCGTTCAATAGAGTCTTCGCTGAAGCATGGTGTTTTTGTTGTCATTACTGGAGTGATTTGGGAAGCCTTGGTAGGTTGATTTTGTGAGGAACGCAGCTGCGTCTGAGTAGTGGCTTCATTAATGTGAGTTCGAGATGGTTTCTTCGGGCGGGGGACAGGCATTTTCAGTGAACTTCTGGGTGGAAGGAAAGAAAGGAGTAATCATAATGGGGGATGGAAGAGGAAGTAAAGATTCTGGAAGTGTTTGCGTGTGAATATGTGACTGGAATTTATTTGAAGGGGATGTACAGAAAAGTAATATTCAATTTTCGTATCTTGAATTCGAATATGACAAACGCCCTTGCACCCGGAACATCAAGATAGCCCCGTTAGCCAACGGAGCTATCCAACTTCATGATGCTATGCAACTCCTCTATGCAAGTTTGTCGCCGGTGATCTTGAAAAGAATACTGCCTGAGCCGGGTTTTGATACAACAACAGCCTGTGCCAACTTCTCCTCGGTGATGTCTGGGAACTTCTTCTTATAGTAATTCTCTTCCCACGCCTTCTTGACAGCTTCGACCTTATCCTTGGGTACGAGATGTACACTGCATCCTCCCCAGCCAGCGCCTGTCAGTCGACTACCAGCGGCACCAGCAGCCCGTGCCAACTGACACAGCTCGTCGAGTTCGGGGCAACTGCAGTCGTAAACATCGCGACATGAGTCTTGTGTTTGGTTCATGAGGTCTCCCAGAGATTGAAGCAGCTCTTTGCCATCAGATGGTGGTGAAGAAAGTAGAGAACGGAATTTAATAACGCGAAGAGCTTCGGTGAAAACATGTAGTGCACGTTGTCGAAGCATGAACCTCTCTGCGCGCACGGGGAACTTGGACATGTACCGCTGGTTCAGCTCATCTTCGCTGACGCCAAGTAAACCACAAATCTCTTCTCTTGTGTAGCCTTGCTCTTGTGGGAGATAGTTTTCAGTATGTTGAATCAACTTTGTGAGCTGTGTCTCGAAATCTGAAACTGAAACCTTGGTATTGTCTGAGACACCCTCCTTTTCCTCAAAGTAAGTATCGTGGAAGCCACGTAGACTCACACCCAGCGGCGATGAGTCTGTTGGTAGCTCTTTCTTCAGGCCGAACGCTTTAGCCAGGAAAGCTGCTGCTAATGAACATTCGACTACGCGCAAGTTGTAGCATACAGGTGCAGTGACGTGCTTATCTGCCGCTACGAAGGATTGGGCTGTAACGAAGGTGAGTTCGGGGTCAGTATGTGGGAAGTTGATGTTCTCAAAGCCAAGAGTGGGCTTGAATGTGACGTAGAGAGCTGATCCGCGAAGGGAGAAGACAGAGGCAGCTTGGTCCATGCTGGCGCGCTGTTAGCTATCATCAATAACATATGAGAAATAACTTACCCTCCCGAGTTGACACCAACAGCTCGTTCAGATACGATGGCAAGCTCACACAGCTCTTTCTTGTCAATCTTCTCCTCACCATTGGCAGCCAAGACAGCTAATGCGCTCGTACACACGACAGATGCAGAACTGGAGAGACCGCCACCACTTGGTACTGTGCCATCGCATACAATATCCATACCAACTGAAGTGAATTTCCCTCGCTTCTTTTGTAGTAATTGTGATACACCCTTCAGACCAGACTTGAAGTAATTTGTCCACTCATGCTCAGTGGCATCAATAGGGATTTCCCCATCTGGTATCTCAAACTCACGTGCCGGGAACTTTTCTGAATTCAAATTTGCTATGCGTATCCGTGGCTTCTCCTCAGATGGTCGTACAGCAACTGCTAGGATGAAATCTGCGGTAATGGCCATGGGAAGGACTTCATATAGAGAATAGTCGATATGCTGTTTCGTATAAGTTTGTGCTCGTGTATTGATTGCATGCTCTCACCTCGCCAATGATATTGACACGTCCAGGGCTGCGCGCGACAAAATCTGGCTTCTTGCCATATAGGTCTTGAAACTTTGCTACTAAGCTTTCCCATCGCTTGAGCTCGACTGGTACTGCTTCCTCAGGATAGATGTCGTGCAGCGACGTAGCTGTCGGAACCTCCATGATGCAATTGAGCTGTGGTTTGACGGCTGAAGTACTGGAAGCTGGATTTCAAAACAAGAATAGGAAAGAGGTCGAAAGAGCAGGATTGAAAATGTATTAATTATTTCGGGGGTCATGAGAGCTTCGGAGTGTTCAGCGGGGTGTAGCTTGCGGCGAAGTGGGGTCTGCAGCCTTACCCTTTTCAGCAGCGCTTCCGACAAGCTTCCCGCACCGTTAATCGCAGCTGCAGGTACCAACTCTAATGACGCAGGGTCACGAGTTGCATTCATAAGGTATGTGGAGTTGGTAGAAATGGTGTGAATACCGCTTTCTTTACGACTTGAATGTTCAGGTTCGCTGTTGTGGTTGTATATGTCGCAAATCTGATATCTGTGGGGTGAACAGCACATGTTTCCAGCACAACCAAAGTTTTCAGCTCAGCCATTGTTTCGTAGTCGACTCATTACAACATCGTGATGAATCGAATTCGTATGTATTGGGTATATATGGTGTGTTCTATTAACATGTTGGGTTTATGCGTTGGGCACGGCTAGCCCAGTCCTCGTCCACGACCACGCAGTCCTCGTCCTATACCACTGCCAGCTCGATTAGCGGTCGAATTGGTGCGGCCAAGTCCCCTCCCAGTTTGCCCACCAACACCCACGTAGTTGGTTCCTGTCGATGTAGAAGCTGGTGCTCCACGACCTCGAGTTCCCCTCCCCCTCCCTCTCGTTCCTGTCTTGCTGGCAGCCTCAGCTCGCCGTCGTTCTTCTTCTAGCTTTCGTGCAGCTGCGTCTTTCCTCGCTTGTTCTTCTGCTGCTCGTCGCTCTGCAGCTTGTTGCCGGTGAATCTCCTCCTCTTCAATGGCGACCAAATCTTGGGAAGCACCTTGCCATTGGGGGTTCAAGATTAGGCGTTGATTATGTTCTGTTTGTGATAGAATGCGTGTCCATGTCTGCAGTAATGTGGATGCGTTGTTGACTGTTTTCGAGACAGTCTAGCACAATTAGCAACGAACATGTCGAGTGATTGGGGTGTCCTACCTCCATGTTGTCCTTGGCCTTTTGCAAGCTCTCCACCACGCCCTCAATGACCTTATTTACATTGCGGATGCTCTCTAACTCTCTACGCAATGCGGCTTCTCGCGCTTCTTCCGTGGTATAATGCGACTCTTTTGCACGCGCCGTTGCACTCTGGGCACCATCGCCTGTATCGTGTGATTTCT
This sequence comes from Shiraia sp. slf14, assembly GCA_000498155.1. NCBI lineage: Eukaryota > Fungi > Ascomycota > Dothideomycetes > Pleosporales > Shiraiaceae > Shiraia > Shiraia sp. slf14. The sequence goes on from AXZN01000021.1 coordinate 129,447, forward strand.
TAGTGCTCTTGCGTGCAGCAGGGGTGTCGAAGAGCGCGTCGCTGTCCGAGTCGGACAGGTCCAACGCGTCCATATTGGGCGGGTCCATGATTACAATGTCCCAATTGGTATGAAATTGGAGGTGGTGAGGGATGTCGACACGTGCTTTGTTTGTTGTTTGACGTGTTTGACGTGTTTGATGCGGGGCCACCTCGTATGCCTTGCAGCAGCCAGGATGACAGCGCTGGGATTGCCAAGACATTTGGCCCCCAGCCATCCATCTTCCCTCACCAACCTCCTCCCTTCTGTGTCCGCCCTGCCTGAACTGTCAATATCGAGCACCTGCCCCATCGTGCTCCACCCCCCATCCACCTCACCGCCGCCGTTTACTATCTCTCCGACGCTCCACTCTGCCTGCATATTCTCCGCCATCCATTGACCGTCCCGGCGCCTACGCAGTGTCATCAAAGCTCTGTTTTGGATTGTTTTGGTTTTGCATCTGACCTTGTTCGCGACCATTGCTACGACAACACCACAACATCCTGTCCTTCACCTTCACCACCACTCTGACCAACACCAACACCCATTATTTCACCCTTCACCATGGAGCGCACGCCGTCGCCCCCTCGCCGCATACGCACACCGCCTGCACCGCTGCATGGAGACAACTACGAGCCCTTCTCGCCGCGACGTTCGAGCAGAGTAGCTGCCCAGCGCGATACTCACTTTCACCTCGAAAAGCACAGTCCTCGCGGCAGGCGTGACATAACGCCGACGGCTACCTCCAAGCGCAAGCAAACGGCACGCATGACTAACTTCACTCTCTCACCACCATCTTCACCCATCACCTCCCCACAACTTCGCTCGCCTCGCTCATCACGACGCGCGCAAGTCGACTCCGCTCCCTTTGACTCAGACACAGACCGCGCTGCACCAACACCTGCCAGGCGCCTCTTTGCGAACATGGCATCCGTAAGTCACCTCTAAGACAAGCGCACATTGTGGGTGGATTGTTTTCCAAAAGCAACCACTGCAATCGCCTTAGTCTCACGCATGGGACCTCCCAGTCTGTATGTACATACTAACGGCTACAGGGTATGATGCCAACACCTGCAAAGACACCTCGCAAACGCGCGTTGGAGTCAGAGACGACGTTGAGCTCAACTGCACGCATTCTGTTCCCGCCACGCCCCGCCACCATTGACGAGGTAGTCCCAACCCCCCGCAAGATGCAAAAGATGCGAAAGACCAAGAATTTGTTCACCCTTGAGAGCTTCGAGCGCCATGAAGAAGATGATTCAGAAAAGATTCCCATCTACACCGATTCCAAGGAACGCATCCCCACACACGATGACGACGAAGACAATCCGTTTGTCACCAAGAAAGGCAAGGCTAAAGCTAAGACCACCCAACCAAAGCTCAAGGACAACACGAATGAGCCTGCCGACCGCGAGGAGGGTTTGGTCTACATTTTCCGTGGCAAGAAGATTTTCCGCAAGTTTGAAGATGACGTTCCTGCCAATGGCCCAGATGCGACTCAAGACACCGAAGAACTGTCCGCCAACGAACGACAATTGCGCCGCCAGATTGGACATGTCTCGCACCGTCCATTGACCAGGTCTTCTGTCAAACCCCGCTTGTTGTTCAAGGAAGAGATCAAAAAGCGCAACCTCGAGAATGGTATCGTCGATGAAGAAGAAGAAGCCGAAACCGATATCGAGCCAGAGGTCGTCGCCACGCCTAGCAAGAGGAAGGGCAAAGCCGCCATCCCTATGACTGCAGCCCCTCCAGCTACGACGCCACCTCCTACTGCCCGTGTTGCTAAACGACGTAAGATCGACCTTGAATCCCAGTGTGATGCTGTTGCTGACCGAATCAGAATTGTCCTTTGAGACATGGTCGCGCGTCAAGTCTGCACACAGTAGTAGCAGTTCTGGACGTGCAACCAAGAAGCGCGGTGGAGAACCACTGGAGCGTGAGGCTGACAAGCGAGCTCGAAGTGAGCACTCTACTTCTTCCATGTCAATCGACTCCTAACGTGGCAATGCAGCCCGTCCTTCCTCAAGCGTTTGATATGGTTTCGACATTCTGTCTTTGAAGTGCTTGTCGCTTCCTGGGTTTGTTGTACGTCACACCATTCAAACCCGGTATTTTCTAGGGATTCGGAGTTTTAGCACATTATGATTGCATAGCGGGTTTGTCTTTACTGGGAACGATCAAAGGGATACCCATAACTCGAGAGTAGCGAATTGTAATGCACGAAGTTGAATGGGGGTAGGTAATTCATGGGAACTGGGAATGGGTTTGGTTATTTCGGCTGTCCTATCTCAGCATGTCCTGCAACGATATTATGGATATGCGGTTGTTATCAGTGTAGATGGGACAGCCCTCGATATGCGATATCAAATCAACCCAAATAATAAAATCATTGAGTAAATGAATTTCGGAATTTAATTGTTGCAGTGCAGAATATGTGCTATACATCCCACACTAACCATACTGTTGACATACACATATGCACCAAGTATCTAACGCCCAAAACACCATACAATGCATCCATCCCTCCAATCCTTTCCTTCCTTCTCCCCTCCCATCCCCTCCCCTCATCCTTCCCATACCCTAACCCTTCTTCTTAAAAAAATCACTCATCTTCCTCATCCCACTAACATCCACCTTCCTCAACGCCTTCACCCCCCTCCCCTCACTCTTCTTCTTCTTTTCTTCTTCCTCTTTCTTCCTCTTCTTCTCCTCGCGCGCCGCAATCCGCTCTTCATCCGCGTCGTCTTCGTACGCGCGCTTCCGGGTGTCGCGCAGTTGGCTGACTTCCGCTTTGAGCGCGGCGAGCGTGGCGAGGTGGGTTTCCAGCGGCGCGAAGGTGGGGGTTGTGAGGGATGTGAGGGGCGTGTGGAGAGTGGGGGGGAGGTAGGATTTCAAGAGGTAGGTTAGGGAGGTGCGGAGGCGGAGGAGGGGGGCGAGGGTTGGGGGGGTGGAGAGGGCGGGGGTGGGTGTGAGGGGGGTCTGGGGTCGTGAGGGTTGTGTCTTGGGATTCTGCTGTTGTTGTAGTGGAGGTTGTGGTGGAGATTTGGGAGGCGGTGTCGGTGGGGGGTTGGTCGGTGGTGCTTGGTGTGAGGTTGGAGTCTTCGCGTTTGATGTTCATGATGGGGACTTCGAGGGGGGTCTTGATGAATTTTTCTTCGAGAGAGGGGGGGAGGCCGTGGGAGACCATGCGGTTGGCTTTTTTAAGGAGGATGGCGAGGAGTTTGGAGTGGGATAGGCGGTACATTGTTTCGTCGCCTGCGTCGACTGTGTCGCATATACTTCGTGTTTTCTTCTCGATTGAACCCTTTAATGATGGAAATTGGGATAGTAGAGCTCTCCAGTGTGGCGATGATTGTGAAAGGTTGTCGAGATAGTCTTCCAGCGCGAGGAAGTGTTGTTTTGTGTCTTTTGTGTTCTTTGGGGTGAGAGCAGGTAGGATCAGGAAGAGAAGGTCAATTGGCGTTGCAATTAAAATGTCTGCAGACTTGGTGACATATCCACTTCCAATTCTCTCGTTTTGGTCCTTCTCTTCCTCTGTCTTTTCCTCATCTTGGCCCTTTTCTCCTGTTATGAGCCAGCTCTTGCATTCCTTCTTTGGCGCTGCTATCCTGGTGAATTCGTAGAAACCTTTGTCTGGGCAGTAGAAGTATCGCGATGGCGCATCGGTTGCAGGGTTATCCAATGTGACTATTCGTGCATCTTTTGACGTGTCTTTGGGCAAGATGAAGACTTTGGGTGGGTTTGATGTGCTTGCTGGGAGCGGTTTTGTGCAAGAAGTTGCTGGTTCAGGAGTAGATTCCTTCGTCTTTTTAGGCGCAGGTTTTGATCGTGTTCGAACCATTGCGGCGATATGTTACTGAACACACAGTCAATGGAGTCTGGCAAAAGTGCATGCAGTTGCGCAAAGTGGTCGGCAATTCCGTCGCGTCCAGTCGCGTCCCGTATCACCGGGCGGCAGAAGCGCGTCATCCCTGTCACTAACGGTTTCGGAGTAGATTGAAGTGCAACCGTGCAACCTTGATCCAACTGCCAAACAACAAGTCGACGTCAACAACCGCCGCTAATCGCCTTGCACGCGCCGGACCCTTCTCTGTCGCCGCCATCCCATCTTTGACAGGCTCTTGTGCCGTGAGGTGACAGTATTCGGGGTTTTGGCGCAGCAATGAGCGTTGGTCCAAGACGGCTCCGCAACCATGATTGTGCGGGAAAGTCCCAAGTCTAAAGGTAAATATATTACTCCACATTCATACATGAACATTCCTGACATAGAGCACAGTCAAGGCCAACCAACCTAATTGGCCACCACAATCGCCTGTCGAAGCTCTCTTAAGCTCTCCCTCTGGACGTCGCAAATACGAACAACGTCGTGAGCGCAGCTCAGTGTCGCCGTCGCCATCGAAACGCCGCCCGTTGTCGCGTGCTGTGCCGCAAAATGATGACGAAGATGAGGAAGAAGACGAAGAGACGCTTCAACTGAAGCTTCAGGCTATCGAAGCTAAATTGAAGCTCAAAGCACTACAAAAGGCGCGCAAGGCAACAGAAGGCGCCGATACTGATAGCAATGCCAGCTCATCACGGCCACCAACATCAACTTCGATGCGCCGCGTGGAACTTCCCCGGCCGGGCGCAGATATTCAAGTTCCGCATTCACCAGTTCGCAAGCAACGTCCACTGGTAGAGCAAAAGAGTCCAGCTCGAGTATTGTTAGGTATCGACAAGGGGTTGAAGGCGCAAGATGTCAGCCTCAAGCGTCCGAGTGTATCACGATCCAACTCCACAAGAGCAGAGCCACCTAAGATAAAATCTTTCAGCGAGCGTATTGCCGAGGGGAAGAACAGGGAGAAACAGCGCGAGGAGACGGAGGCGAAAATCAAGATGAGGCGGAGTCGAGGGTTCGGATTGCACAACATTGAAGAGTTGAAAAATAAACAAGCATCAAGACCCAATGCAACACCAAGCTCTACGGCCAAAACTAGTTTGAATATGCCGCCACCACTCTCGAGGACTTCAAGTACAACACAAGATCGATCGACCAGCGAAGTGCGCCATCCGCCCACACCACGGCCCAACTCGACTGCGTCCTTGAGAAGTGAAGGCTCAAGGCCTCCGTCGTCAGCTTCGAAATCAAGTGGCTTTGGGAATAATTCTACTGCCGCAAAATACGCCGAGATCTCACAACGTGATGACAGCAGTAACGCCTCAAGTTTTGAATCATATTCTGGTCTACATTTAAAGTCGCGCGAGATGCAGCACAATGTCGTCACACGCACTCTTGAAAACAAAACCATTCTCACGATTCCTCAAATGCTGAAAACAGTCAAAGCACCAGAATATGATCCCCCTGACTGGGAAAATGATTATGTTGTGCTAGGCGTTATCTGCTCAAAATCGTCGCCCAAAGATACCAAAAACAATGTCCGGGAGCAGTCTACAGGCAATCAGGAGCGGAACCAGACTGGAAAGTTCATGGTCCTTCGGTTAACCGACTTGAAATATGAGCTGGACTTGTTCCTTTTTGATACTGGCTTTTCACAATTTTGGAAGCTACCGGTTGGAACACTCATAGCAATTCTCAATCCTGACATTATGCCCCCACGCAATCGCGACACGGGTAAATTCTCACTCAAACTGTCTAGTTCAGATGACACAATACTCGAGTTGGGCATGTCACGAGATCTAGGCTTCTGTCGTGCGATGAAGAAAGATGGCAAGATTTGCGAAGCGTGGGTCGACAGTCGCAAGACTGAATACTGTGAGTTCCACTTACAATTGGAGATGGAGAAGAGCAAGCGAGGCCGCATGGAGTTCAATACTGTGACGGGAATGGGCAAAGGGCCAAGTGGCGGTAGATTTGGCATGTTTGGCGGTGGCAGAGGAGGAGGAACCAATACTGGGGAATTGAAACGAGAAGGGAGGTATCACGATCGAGGTATCCATGAGACAGTTTACATTGCCCCTCGAGCTGGAGGTACCGCAACTCTTCTTGATCGAGACGAACAAAGCTGGGAAGGCGGCGCAAGTCGAGAAGAGCGGTTTCGTCGTCAATTAGCTGCGAAAGAGAAGGAAAAGGAGCTCGCACAGAAGCTGGGCAAGATGGGAGAAGGCAGTGCTGGAGCTGAATACCTCAAAGTCAAAGGTGCCAGTACCACGAACCTACCTGCAAGAGGCGAAACATCATCCAGTGCTTCTTCATCTTCACAGCAACAAAAACCACTCGACACCGATTTCAGCAGTTTACTCAACCGCAAAGCCGAAAATATATCACTAGGTCATGCTAAGCGCAAGCGGATTGCATCTGGCAAGTCGACATCCTCCAGCGAAGCAATAGGATGGGGTGGAGCAGGCAAACGTGGTCTGCTCTTGTCGCCCACTAAGGAGACGCCCTCTGCACTGCGTGGGACTCGTGAGTTCAGCCCTGCGAAAAAGAAGGCTCGACTTCTGTTGCCAGAGAAAGGTATTCGCGAGCCAGGAAGAGACAGCATAGGTGTGCTAGACGTGGGCTTACTTGCGGCGATGGACGACGACGACGATGACCTGGAAATTGTTTAAAACTTCTTTAGATATCCCAATTTTTGCATGCATTTGACACTGAAGTGAAAGGAGACTTGGAGTAGGTCGGAATTTTGGCCATTTGATTGGTCAGGCTAAGCGAATCAGCTTTTTCCAACCTCCATATCTCCACTTCAGGTCACGTCAAAGCTTCACATGACGAGTCTCCTAGTGTACAATTAACATATTATATTACCATCGATCAGGCTTTGTCTCCGTTTGCAATCGCGCGTGGGTGTTGTGTTCAAGACCGGCTACTCTTGGGTTACTTGCCCAAACATCACGTACACAAGATCTCACCATAAAAGTTGGAGCAAGCTAGAGCGTCACTACTCCCAACGCCGCCATGTCAACCTCTTTGAAAGACAACGAAGAGAAATTCTACGCTCTCATCAATTATGAAGATCCATATGTCCAGCCCCTCATCCTCTCTGCCCTAGAGAAGCGACTGCCAGCGTCAACATATGAATTGATCGTCTCAATCACCCAATTACCATCTCCGACGTCACGACTTCTCCAGTTTGTGCAATATGAGTCTATCGACTTCGACCACTTGATGGAAAATTCTTCTTCGTCACTAGCCAATGCGTATATCATCCGCAAAGCCCTGATACGGAAACATTACTTAAGCACCACTATTGCAAACTGGGTTACCAAGTACCCTGACTCTGTCCTTAAAAAGCATGTAAAACCAAGCGTCGAGTTTGAGGTGGATTATGCCGAGTTTCTAGACGATGCCTTAGTCGAAGCTTGGGAATTGAAAGAGAGCTGGGCGAAGAATGAGGACAGAGAAGACAAGGATCGCGAGTGGTGGATCTTAAAGCCAGGCATGAGCGAGAGAGGTCAAGGCATCCGCCTGTTCTCATCCGAAGAGGAATTGACCAGCATTTTCGAAGAATGGGACCCGCCATCTGATGATGAAGACGAGGAAGAAGATGCAAGAAGCGACACCAACGACGATGACAAAGACGCAGATGGAATCATGACCTCTCAACTCCGCCACTTCATCGCCCAACCCTACATCCACCCAACACTCCTTCTTCCCGCGCCCTCACAATCTTCCACCGATCCATCCACATTCAGAAAATTCCACATCCGCACATACGTCCTCGCCACCGCGGCCCTCAAAGTCTATGTCTACCACGACATGCTCGCCCTCTTCGCCGCCCGCCCCTACCTCCCACCCTGGGACGAAACCCTGCAGGAAGATCGTGACGAAGCAATGAAAGCCCACCTTACCAATACATGTCTCCAAGATTCCTCCACCCGCGAAGGCTCAGTCGGATTGTTCTGGTCACTGCCCGACAACCTCCCCGACCACCCCACCTCAACAGCAGACTGGAAGTCCACGATCTTCTCACAAATCTGCGCAATAACAGGCGAAACTTTTGAAGCAGCTGCTCGTGGCATGAGCATTCATTTCCAGCCTCTTCCGAATGCTTTTGAAATCTTTGGGCTGGATTTCATGGTTGGCGTTGAGGCAGATGGGGAGTTGAGGACGTGGCTGTTGGAAGTCAATGCTTTTCCAGATTTCAGGCAGAGTGGTGATGAGTGTAAAGGGGTAGTGGAGGGCCTTTTTGAGGGCGTTGTGGATGTTGCTGTTGGAGGTTTCTTTGGCGCGGATGGTAAGGATGGTGAAGGGAAGGGTATGGTGAAGGTTTTGGATATTGATCTTGGGAGACGGTAGAGTTGGATTTTGTAGGAATTTGGATTCCAGAATTATATCGGAAGTGCTTCAAGTGTCCCCAGCATAACTTTCTTGAGTATTTGCTTTGTTGATTGTTTAAAGTGATGAGTATTGATTAATGGTAAAATTTAATACGAGTAGTGGTTGTATTCTCTATACCCAATTCAGCATCTTCATCAAGCGTCAAAAGCTTTTCCCCAAGCGCTTCAAAACGATAATATCAGATTTTTGATTCAGTACTCCGTACAAACAATTCCAAAAGTCGTCTAGTCCTTAAACTGTGGATAAACTAGGTACAGAGTAAGGGGTGCCATAATGAAGGTCGGTTGGAAGCCAAGCAAGCCGAAATGCCGAAATGCCGTACCTGGGTACTCAGCACCAACAAAAGAGCGGTACTCAACTGCGGTGGAGTTTCGGTGTCATGATATGCGTAGCCAATGGTAAAGAGCGAAAAACAGTCCTTGCTTGGTATGTAAGGGTTCAGCTCAGGCAGGCAGCAGGATTAAATCCTACCAGGATGACCATAACGTTACGGCTTAGTACAGTCAGCAGTCTACCACAACACGGTTCAACTACGCCTCCGACTTTACTACAAAAAGAGATACGCTGGCGAGGAACTTACAAGCCTTGATGACGCATTCGCGCTTATAAAAGTAGATCGCCCAGCCTATCGCAAATTCAAGTGAAGCTCAGCTGAGACTCCAAAATGGATCTCTTTGACCAACTTCACGTTTCTGGCTCACCCGCAATCACAATCACATGTAGTCTCTTCCTAGCAGCATACCTTTTTTATCGATGGCTTCTTCCAAAGCCCATACCAGGGATTCCATACAATGAACCGGCGACCAAGAGTATTTTTGGGGATATTTCATCTATGCTTGAACACCTAAAAACACACAAGACTGTAACCGACTGGATGCTAGCTCACAATGTGCGACACAACTCGCCTATTGTTCAAATCTTTCCATTGTTGAGGAAACCCATGGTTTTGGTCAGTGATTATCGTGAGGCGCAGGTAAATATTACGACATGTGAATGATACTGTACCAGTACTTAACCACGACAGGATATTCTCCTTCGCCGCACAAAAGAGTTTGACAAGCCCGATGGCATCAGCGACATGATGTATAGCATCGTTCCAGATCACCACACCGTTCAACCCACCAATGACCGCTTCCGAGCCCAAAGGAAACTTGTTGTGGACCTGATGACGCCAGCATTTCTGAGCGATGTTGCAGCACCCCAAATCCACGCAAACTTCATGGACCTGATCAAATTATGGCAAGAGAAGATGCGACTTAGTCAAGGCCGCCCCTTCCCAGTCATTCACGACATCTACGACACCGCCATGGAAGCTATCTGGGCTGCTGTATTTGGCATCGAGAATACCACAACCGTGACTCGCACCCAAATCAAACTCCTCTCACCTCTCTCCGAAATCCCCCTACCACCCTCTATCGACAAGGAAGCTGTTTTCGAAAAGGCTCCTGCACCACCAATGTTCGACGCCATTTTCGAATTAACAGACAGTCTTCAAAATGTTAGTAAATCGCCTTTCCCTCGCCTATACGGATGGATCACACGGAACTTCAGCCCACATATCAGACGCCTAATTGCTGTAAAAGAAACCATTATCCAAGGCCTGATATCCGAAGCAGAAGCACGAATGGACGAGACAAAAACCAAAGACACCATCTCAGCTGGAATCGACCACATGCTTCGCCGCGAGAAACAAGCCGCTGAAAAGGCAGGCAGGAAACCAGATTACCATTCCAAATACATGAGTGCAGAAGTACGTTTCACTTCCCCTTCCCCTTTCTCACATAACCCACATCCCCCCATCTCCCTTCCCTCCCCTCCCTCAAACCCCCCAACTAACTCCCTCCCCAGCTCTTCGGCCTCCTAATCGCCGGCCACGACACAACCTCCACCACCCTCCTCTGGGCCCTAAAACTCCTCACCACCCACCCCACCATCCAAACCGCCCTACGCACCACCCTCTACACCACCCTCTCCGCCGCCCACACCCAATCGCGCGCCCCCACCGCCCAAGAAATCGCCTCCACCCCAAACCCCTACCTCGACGCGTGCATCGAAGAGATTCTGCGCCGCAGCATGACCGCCACGATCATGTCGCGCACTGCAACGACGGATGCGCGGGTGCTGGGGCATGTGGTGCCTAGGGGGTCGAGGGTGCTGTTGATGGGGAATGGGCATGGGATTCATATGCCGGCTTTTGAGATTGGGAGGGAGGCGCGGAGTAAGTCGTACAGAGATGGGGCGGAGGGGAAGAGTGTGGGGGAGTGGGATGTGAGAGGGATGAGGGAGTTTAGGCCGGAGAGGTGGTTGAGGGCTATGTCTAACAATAGCGATGGTGGAAGTGGAAGTGATGCAGCAGGGAAGGCAGACGGGGAGGGGGAGAAGCAGGTTTTCGACCCGATGGCCGGTCCGCATTTGCTTTTCGGCGGGGGGCCTCGGGGGTGTTTTGGGAAGAAGATGGCGTATATTGAGTTGCGGCTTGCGATTGTTTTGATTGTTTGGCATTTTGTGCTGGAAAGTGTGCCGGAGGAGTATGCGAGCGAGGAGCCGATGGAGGTGTTGACGTATAAGCCTGTGCAGTGTTATGTTAGGTTGGGGAAGGTTTGATAAGATGAAGGAGTTAATTGTACTTTTTGGAAATTTCAACAACGGTATGTTTGGTACTTATACCTTAAACAATTTGAATAGGACGGGAAGTATGGCTAAGAATTAGCTCAGCATAACGTACATAACATATGTCAAACACATCAACAGCATAAGTCCATATGGATAAGAAGCCTGATTCTGTACATCAAAGCGCCATAGCGTCTTTGTAAATATTGAGATTGACTGATAAAAGCCATAATCTAATCCTCTAAGCCCGATAAAACGAGATATCTAAAATGCAATTCATTCATTCCATTATCCATCATTTCTCCTTTTCTCCCGCGTCATCGCAGGGGCAGAATCTGCACATTTGCGAAATCCGTCTCCTCCTTTACAGGAACTGCCTCAGGGCTCGCTGCGGGCGTCAACCACGGCGCATCAACATCATTATACTCGAGGAGCCCCGCTCCCTTCTTACGCTGATTTACAAAGCCATCGCCTGGACTTGCCCACGCGTAATCGAACCAGATGCCTAATTCTTCTCGTACGCCATCTGCGAGGATTTGAACTGCTTTTCGGCGGTTGCGACTCCATTCCCATGCGCGATACCAGCGTCCTGCTTGCACGGCGGTTTCTTCGCCGCCCTCGAGGCCGTCAAGGATGGATCGCCAGACGAGCATCGTTTTCTCTAATTCTGGGGCGCGAGACACGCCGATGACGCTGACGCCTAGTTTGGAGCCGCCTACGTCGTCATTTGATTCGTGTTTCCAGGGGACGCCGGATGCAGGGTCGCCTTTAGAGCCGCACAGGGCGCCGGCGGAAAGCCAGGATTCGAGCGCAAAGCGGATGGCGATGACTTCGATGCGCTCGCCATAGCCATCGCAGAAGTCGCTTGCTCGTCGAATTGCAGCGCGGAGATCAGAGGGGGATGGGTGGAAGTCGCCGAGTCCACCGATTGGAACGCCTACGCGGCGTAATAGACCCATGCCCAGGATAGATGCGTTGGGAACGACATCTACACCCGCTTTGTGGAAGCGCTCAATGCCCTTGGGGCCTGCGAGAGTTTGATTTTGTAGCGTAAAGTTTGCGTACGACTGCACGGCGTTGAGGGGCTCGCCTGTCTCACGTAGAATCATTTCAGCCATGTCGCCTAGCACATCGATGGGATATCCAGATATTCCCACGTAGCGAATTGTGCCCTCTTCATCACGTATGCGCCGCAATTCCCTGACCGCCTCAAGAACTTCGGCGGGGCTGACGAACTCGACATCGTGGCAATATACCAAATCGAGATAATCTGTCTGCAATCGCTCCAAGCTCCTTCTGATACTTCGCCGAACCCACTCTTTACTGTAGTCGAATTCTTCGCTAGCTATTCGTCCGACCTTTGTCAAGATCATGTATGAATTTCTGGGGAACGTTTCTCGGACGAATGGGGTCGCGAGCGCATTGCCCAGCAATTGCTCAGAGGGACCATAGTATGGCGAGGTGTCAAAGGCGCGAATGCCATGGGTAAGTGCTGACGTTACCAAGCCTGCAGTGTCGAGCGCAAAGGGATCATGATTGTACTGGACGTTGAAGGTCGCAGTGCCGAAGACGAGGGGTGGGAGAATCGAAGATAGCGGGGTCCGTTTGCCGTTGACGAAAGAGTAGGGAATTGGTTTTTGTCGCGTTGGAAAGGTACTTGTGATGGAGGGAGGTTCAACAGGCGTTGTCGCCATGATCGCGACTACAGTACGAGTCTCAAGGTGGGGGAGATGACGTTAACAAATTGTTGGAAGTTCGGCGATAGCAATCTAATATATGTTTTGGGGGACAATGCCGCGCGAAACCGCGAATACCGTAAGGTGGATGTAGAAGTGGCACTTGAAGCAGAAATTGCCAGATCTGCTGGTGCGACAGCAGTGCGAGTAGAGTAAAAGAGAAATCGTCATGACAATCGGCACCTTCATCTCTGATCCCACGGGGCGGGACCATGGTTGCGCCGAGCACGTTTGCTGGTCCCAAAGCGTAAAATCTACACCTCACCATTCGGTTGACAAGCACACAAGCTCTGGGACGGGCGATTGCAGGGAGACATGAGCTAAGAAGCATGTGCAAGGATGCGGAATGTCGCCATCAGCGTCGCCGGAGCTGATTTGCTGTGGCGGCCAGATTCAGGGTTCACCCACGGTAAAACACGTTGGGCGGTGCTGCTATGACAAAGCCGCTATGCAGCTCCATCGTCTGAAGCCGGCGGCGATCGCGCTTGGCTTGAATCGTATTTCGGCCACTAACGGAGGAGGCGCTGATAAGATGAAAGCTGTTCATGTACGCCAGTGAAGTCCAACATGGCCCTCTTCTCCTTGCTTGAAATCTTCCGTTGCTTCGAGTAGAGTGAATCGAGTGGATTTTGTCGGCGCAGTAGCTTCTACACTTGGCAATATACCCGCCACTAAAAGCACCACTAAGTTATTGTGAGCGTAGAGTCGATTCAAGCCTCAACAACAAGCTGCCACAGAAATCCCTGACCTGAACAAGTTCCGCATTGTCGCTCTTTTCCATCATTTTCCCCAGGTCGATGATCAGCTCGTGAAGTATTCGCAGATCTTTTGAGCTAGGAGCAACCTCGTTTGGATTGTGGATGTGGTACGCCACAACAGTGACAAAGGCTGCAATCAATGCTTGAAGTTGATTCCAATAGAGGCCAACATCGCCCCGAGGAGCAATACATAACAAGCTCAACAATCGCTTAGCCTCTGGATAACTCTTCTGCTCTTGAATCCTCGACAATTGTCGCATGCCTTCGAGTGAGAACGGGTTCACTCGGTTGTTGGTCTCGCGAAATGCCAAGAATGCGTTCACGCGGTACACTGTGATGAAGTACGATGCTTCCAAATTCACTGTGTGGGCTACATCGGATCGATACAATAGTTGAAAGAGTTGCTCTGGACTCAGCTTGAAAATTTCGTGCTCATGGAACGCTCTCAACCGCGCAAGAACCATTGCACTGGCAGCCTCGATGTCCAAACGAGTATTGTTGCGTGCTTTCATTGAGAGAACCTGTTCAATAGCCTCTGCTTGCAACAACGCCAGATTTACGCGAAGTGAAAAGATGTTGACGCTCCATCCTCCCTCGGCTGCAACAACTGCACCCAAATCATCCGCTGGACATTCTTCTGGTTTGGGTGCTAATATATCGTCTCTTCGGTGTGTCGTGGGTGAATTCGAGAGTAGGCTCGTGTTTGTATCATTGATGAACGCCAACCAGAAAACTCGCCGCTCTTGCTCAATATCGCGATCTGATCCTATAGCTTCATCATCTTCATCATGATAGGCTAAGCTTTGAGCTACACGTAATGATGTCGAAAGGAAGTGCCCATCTGGAACGTTTGGACCACAAGGGGTCGATCGTATCAGTATAGCTACACCGATAAGGCATTGCACAAGTCCCAGGGATGGTGGTGAAAGAAGAAGAGAACTCAAGCTAGTGTAAGTCCGACAAAGGTAGTATTTGGCCAAATCATTATCCTGCGGTGCTGCTGCAGCGCTCATCCCACGAAGCATATGTCCAAGCCCAAAAACGACATAGGCACTGACCCAAGAGACTGCTGATCCATCGGATTCTCCAGCGTAACAGACCCTGAGGTGCTCTGCTAATACGTGGGGCCTATAAAGAGGGTACGCAGTGTTGAAGTCGACAAGGTATTCAGAGAGTAAGGCTGTGCCTAATTCTGGGGGTGGTAGGTATAGATCACAGGCAGGTGGGTTTGGTAGAGGCGGGGGTGCTAGACTGTCCTCAAGAAAGTCCAGGTCGACGTCTGTATTTTGAAGAAAAGTCGCATCTTCTTCCAAAGTAGAAAGAGGTGCTGCAGAGAAGAGATCTAGTGAAGTTGTAATGTCTTCTGTAAGATAGTCCTGTTGAGGCACAGTTGGAAGATCATCGACAAAAGCATCACCTTGCAGATGATTGCGAGAGGCATTGTAGTCTTCATAAAAAGTGGGTTCAAAATCCGGCACATTGGGGCGAGGGATCGACTCGAGCTCATTGCGCAGATTGGCTACCCATTCTGTGGCTGGTGTGGGATCATTGGAGGGTTGTAAAGGCTGTTTTCCAACCTGCGGCTGAGCGGCATTACGCTCCTGCAGCAATGACTCCAGCCGCTGGATTCTGGATTCGTATTCTGCTATGCGAGTACTGATGCAGTATAAGCAATCAAATTACGCTTTCAAGTCCAAATAAAAAACTTACCCTCTGCGTGGTTTTCCTCTCGATTTTCGGACGTGGGTTGTAGTGCAGCACTCCTTAAGATTGGTACAAGGCGTACAACCTGCAAGTCCCGAGTTCCATACACATCTTCGCTTCCTTTTGCGACAAAGATCACAAGCCTGTCGGGCGTTACTAATGGCGGTGGAGCGATGAAGATGTTATGAGTAGATAATGACTACACCCAAAGCATACGAGGCTGCAGTTTAGTAATTCTACCAAGCCACGCTAACCAACCATGGGAGGGAATGAACGAAGAAGGACTTACCCGCACAGTGGCTGCAGAACCTCGTTTCTCAACACCTACCGTTGCCATGTTCTTGCAAACCCTAGACGAAGGTTTTGTGATTGTAGCTTACGCTCCGAACACATGACTTGAATGGCACATAAGGCCAAGAAGTAAAGAAGTCTAACTCGATTTGTACGCTGACTAATGCAACTATTAACCCACCCTACTAACCCCTTTCCCTAAATTAAAAAGCCAAGTAAATCTGGTGGGTGTTATTATAGACATCCACTTAACCCTATGTATACCACGTCAGAAAGAACGGTTTGCTATTTCAGGGTGTCGGTGCTTTTCATGGCTGCTATCACGACTTTCTTTTAGCAGTCCTCGGAGCACCATGCAACATGAACACCAAGGCGCTGTAGATCACTCTTGATCTGAACATCTTCTGGGTTTCGATCCCGATTTTGTACACCAAAGCGTGCCTAGGCGGCGATCGTTAGTCAAATCCTTTGGCGCTGGAACAAAAGCAATTATTTTGTGCTCAGGGGAGAAACATGAGGAGGAAAGCACTTACATCTAAGGGTGTTTTGCTTGAACCTCCTTTCCATTCCTCACACGCTTCGTTATTGGTGGTCTGAGAGTCTTCAACCCATCTTTTGTCACGAACTAGCACCAATGATCTTAGCTCTTGTAGTTCACCAATTAGTCTTTTCTTTGCAATAGCCGATGCCAAATCCAGAGCATCCGTCGCTGTCGCCGCTCTGACCCAAATCACTTGAAGGGTTTCTGTCAAGAGTTGGTGGTTTTCCAAGATGCTAGGCTGAAGACCAGGCCAGTCCAACTCCAATCGAGTTATTGATGAATGAGCCAGAAAATGCTCCAGGGCAGCCAACACGTCAACATCTGGTGTATGCGATATCGACACAGAGAAGCTACGTAAGCTCTTGTGGTCATGCAATGAAGCAAGAACTTCCGGGGTGAAAAACAATGTTGGCGAGATAGTCTGCATACGTTCAGTGACTGAGAACGAGGCTAGTTGTTGGATTGTACGAATGACGTCTCCATTGACAGACTGGGGCTTAGAGGTGAAATCACTCAGTCGATAAGCGTCTGGCCTCAACATGGATTGTTGTGAAACTAATGAAAGATTGGTCAGGCAATCGAGCCCAGAAAGGATTTTGGCTGTGTTGGTAGGCGAAGACGAGGCAAAGCCATCAAAGGTGAAGTATTGAAGAGACTTGAGATTAGATAAGAAAGCCAAGTCTTGTTGGTGGAAGTTGCCCTCTAATTTGAGATCTTTCAAGCCTGGATAAACTGAGGCTAAAACGTCTAGCATTTTAGACAGAAAATCCCGATATAAAAATGATTGATGATTTGGCACTGCTCGAACAGTTATTGCTTTAACTTTCGGAAGTTTTGTAAAGGCAGATCTGAGTTTGCCAAGTTCGGCTTCGTACAGGTCCCAGGTACGAAGGCGCAGTGGTGCGTTGCTCACCTCGTATAGAGGATCCGATTCAAGGATAGAGCTAAGGTCAATGTCGGTTATACTCAATGATATGTCTACAACATGTCCGAGCAGATCATGGCGTGCTTGTCCGAGCCACTCAAGAAGGTAGTCCTGGCCTGGGAAGTTGAGCGGCCTCTGGTAAAGGAACTTATGTGCTTCAGCACGAATCTCTGAGCATGTCCGCAATAATGCCGGGCCTGTATTTGGTGAACTGAAGACATTTTTATACACCATCTCCCTCAGTTCCTGTGGCAAGTCAAGAAACGACAAGGCTTTTCTGTAATGAACCATGGATACCAATTACGACTGCAACTAGGTCAAGACCTCTCTCAGCTGGCTTGAGTTGGACGACTTCTACAAACAGCGATCTGGGATGGCGTGGTGTCCTTTGAGAAGATGTTGCATTTATCGGCGTGTATCGTTTGATTTGAGGTGTAATTGTCC
This sequence comes from Shiraia sp. slf14, assembly GCA_000498155.1. Lineage (NCBI taxonomy): Eukaryota > Fungi > Ascomycota > Dothideomycetes > Pleosporales > Shiraiaceae > Shiraia > Shiraia sp. slf14. Next base: position 146,752 of record AXZN01000021.1, read on the forward strand.
AGAATCATTGGCTGTATCGGGAGGGGCGGGTTTGACGTAGTTGCTAATGCACGCAGTGCTTGAAACGGTCACTAATGAAAGAGTCATCATGAGCCATCAGGCATGGAGATGGAGTGTCTTTAAACTCTGTTCCTCAGCCACAATGAATGATTGCATGGCCCTAGCTAAGCAGTGACCTTTGCGTCTCCACTCTTGGCTCGCAAAGATTACTGTGAAGCCTATAGCACATGTCATGATCACAGTGATTGGCTCGCAGAACAGATCGCCTCAACTTACAGGTTGGACCTCAGATTGAAATTGTCATGTATGCGTTGGCTTATTCCACGGCCCGTCCATGGCAGAGTCGCTAACATGGTACGGATAGAATACCATGGTAAATCTAACGGGTACTCCTATTCGAGTAGTAATTCTCCACTGCGGCTAAGCGAGGCCTTGATAATAAGAACAGTAGAACCTGAGAAATACAAACGGCGACTGAAATCTCCAAATGAGGTTAGTTCATCGTCCACTGGCTAGTCCCTTCAGTGAACGCTGAGGCCCCGTGTTCGAAATGAGTGCAGATGCAGCCTTAAAAGGAGGATTGGGTGCCATGACCGAAAAAGTGTGTACCGAGCTTCACCGAGGCACTCCAATCGAGCATCGGGATTAGTCTCCACTCTACTCGTTGGATGCACTGAAACAACATCACACAAAGGAGGCTGAATGTCATCTACTAATTCCAAATGAAGTGGAGGTGAGTCTACTAATGTCGAAGTTCACTTGATAGCACATCGTACGATGTGTGGTGCCATGCAGCCATCCAACACAGCCTTAAAGAGTTTCTCGGATCGCTCCGAGTTGGTAAAACGTTCCTTTTGCATATCCACCTATCCAGGGCGGTGGACCAGGGTCCTAGCGTCGATCGTCGACGGTCCCATCAAGCTTTGGTGTGCGCACAGCCAAGAAGTGTCAATAAGATTCGAGTATCCCAGTCCCCTATAATACCAAGTGAAAGCAATGGACGCCACAATGTCTATAGAAGGAGGATAGGCAGGGGCTTCGAACTGAAAAGGAGCGATTACCATATTGGGTCCATGCATTGGATTCTACAAGTTGAATTGGTAATACTTCGGAAACTTTCTGAATCACGAGCCAAAATTCAAATTACAGAGCACATGAGAACTCATCAAGAATGTGGTCATGTCAGCTTATGTGGCTCTACAAGCCTTTTGCACATAAGAATAAGTAAAGGGGCTGAGTTGAGCGAGTGTATGGTATGGTCTTTTAGTCGTTATTGATAGAAGAGAGCTGCAGAGTCACATATACAGGGCCCTGAAGCCTTGACGCCTCTATCATACGACCATCGCATGGTTCTTGAGATCGCGACTCGGGAGGCGGTTAGGGAGTGGATAATGGACAATTGGTGATGTTTGAACAGAGCACATCCAGCCGAAAGCGCTAACATCGCTTGCGCCGCCAAGGGGACAGTGCGAGTAACAAAATCGCACCATTACATTAGGGCTGAAGGCCTGCATATCAATTCTAGAACATGTCTGTTACACAACCCATTCTTTCCCACGCGAGTTTCGATGTTCTTATTCGACTTTGCTTTTGAGAACGCAACTTCGTAAACTTCGACATGTCGGTTCGAGCGGCACGTGGTTGCCACCAAAACGGATGAACAGTTAGATTATATATTCTGAGAAGCTATGACTATCAATCGAGGCATGGCGGCTACCTCAGACAGTAGTCTACGAAGTTGAGGGAGGCTTTTTGATAGCGCAACAGCCTACCTGCGTATTGTACCAAATCAGATAACTAGGTTCGAAACTGGATCAGGCTTCGCAAATCATAATAGTATCATGAAGGCCATTTTTAGGTTGTCACTTGATCGCATTTAGTGTTTGGACTGCTATCAAATACCCCTTTAGGCGGTGGCCTGCATCTCAGTCTTCTGATCCATATTGCTAACACTCATAAAAGCCGTTCATGACGTTCTATAGCGACCCAAGTCAGGTCATGTTGAGTCCTTTGATGCCCGTCAGCCACAACACCAATTAAACCAGTACTGCGCCTCGAGAGTTGGAGGAAGGAATACGTTCAGTCCGTTGGAATACGGTCGTCCCGAGCCTCGTGGGCCCGGCTGAGCCTTTTGCCACATATACAAGGGCCGGGCCCGGGGCTCGGGATCTTGTGTTGCACACCACTGTCTTCCATCCAGGTTTACGCGATGGCTTCCACATGGGGCATGTAGCCGCGTTACAGCCACTCGCCTTATGGACAGATCATACAGCCTCATTGTAAAACTGTCCTATACGATACCATCACGGACAGCTGGTATCTGCGAAGGACAACATGGCTGGAACAAATTGAGTGCCACAATTCAGACTGATTATCGATGCCCAACATATTGACACCTGATTTGTTATACAGGAAAAGACTTGAGACCAATCGATTATATCTCGATCAAAAGTATGGCCCAAGCCTTCCAATCTATTAATGCCCTATGTCCGATCGCAGTTCTCCTGCATTCAAGCTTGTTGCAGCAACACTACTAAGTACCCGGAACAGTGGTCTGTGATCAGTAATTACCCATACATTTCAAGCCGTCCCACGCGTTCACACACCGGGGATATCGGTCCTGGACGGTACCCACGTGGGAAATACGCCATCCCGCAAGATTGCGCCTTCTCGTGGCACAGCCTTGTCCAGAACCACTAAAAAGCAATCATACCACTATCTACTTCGCATTGCGGTTACAACCAAAGCCATCAATGACCAATTTCGCTAGTGCTGGCAGTCCACACACACTTCGCAACATGGCAATGCTAAACGCGAGACCGACGCATGTACGGTAAATCCGTGGGGATGCCGACGGCATCGAAGTGATACAAAACTCCACATAACAGCTACATTTGAATTTCCTCTCTACAAATGCCATCTTTTCCCAAGAGCAATATAGGAGCGCTCTAGATGCATTCTCAACTAGATCTTTGTCCCGCACGTTCTGGACCCACTTCAAAATGATCCTCAAACGACTGCACGTGTTGCATACCGGGACTGCTTTACCACGTACTGAAGGGATGTGTTAGGTTTGTACAACCCTGGACGCAATAACCTTTCTGGTGAGGGCTATGGGTGAGCTAGACTCTCTGCTTGCTGATCTGTGCTCTTCCACACCAACTGAACATTTCAGATAGCAGGATTACAATGTTGGACGTACGAATTAAGTATCAGGTACACTTCATTTTGTGCCTGCACAAACCTGAATATACACTCGTCCTTTGGCTTACACAGATCGACCTTTAGATGCGAGCAGTGGTGCATCATCGACGTATACAAGTGGATTAATTTAGATGCACTGTACTGTCACTCACTCTCGCAGACGCAAATCAATACCAGCCAACCAACACTCTCACACTCTCACACTCTCACACTCTCACTCACTCACTCACTCACTCACTCACTCACCACCGCCATGTAACCACATGTATCTAACAAGCCAGCCCTGTAAAAAAATTAACTCTAATTACCCCTCTCCATTCCAAACTTCAAAACTCTCTACGTTGTCCTCTCACCCTAGATACAAATAATTAAAATCCAACAATCCACTACCATCGACCACATCCCCAATGACCAAAAAACTTCATACTCCCTCCCACTTACACACGCATCATACAATAGTCTCACACATTCATAATGCATACTCTCTCACTGCACGCAGCACACTCATCATCATTTTCGCACAAAAGAAATCTCAGTAATTGATAGTACTAGCTAGCTATACACTTGAGCCATCCTCTACCCCCCTCCGCCCCTCCAGCCTAATCCTTTCTTTATAAAATACACACACCACGCCATGCCAATGACTTTTTGCTTTATCCTCTTGAAAACAAAACAAAACAAAAGAGACCTCCTTATTTCTTCCCCTTCACCTTACTCCGATTCCTCGTGCCCTTACTAGGCGGCGGGGTAGCATCTTCGATTTCGACTTCAACACCCGAGCTCTCATTGCTAGGTGCGGCGGCGTCGTCTTCAGTTTCCATGTTGTCATCGTCGATGGCGCCGTTTACACTGCGGTTGTTGGCTTTGCGGTCTGCTTCCCAGCCTTTGACTAGGCCGACGACTTCGTCTTGGGGTTTTTCTTTGCCGTTCCATGCTTGGCAGCCGCCGCAGCGCCAGCGGCCTATGTCTTCTAGCGTGCGGGCTCCGGGTGGGGCTTGGCCGTTGACGAGGCGGCATTGAGAGCAGATGAGGGCGAAGCGGTTCTTAGCTTGGGTTTCGTCTTCGCCGAGGAGAGCGTCGAGGATGCGGTCATACCAGTGTGTCTGAGTGAAAGTTGCTGCTGGGGTTGCAGCGAACTGCTTCGTTAGATCAGTGGGCTCAAAAGCATTGGGTGCGAATTCGGCTCCTGGTTCGTCTGGTGGTGGGAGTTGTGGAGGAGGTGATGGTCCTTGAGGCGAAGAGATGTTCGAAGGTGGACGTTGGGGAGTAGTTGGACCTTGGAGCTGACCCTGAGGACGCTGGATGTTGGCAGTTGGTGGAGGGGCAATACCTGTACGAGGGACATGGGCCTGGTTGGCATTTTGAGGGCCTTGAGACTTCTTTCCTGATGGTGATGGGCCTGGTTCTTTTTGCTTTGGTGAAGCACCGTACTTCTCGAGCAACTGTTGAGTCGAGTTGTACTTTGTAGCCTCCTTGAGTCGCTCAATGGTTGCGTCTCGCTCCTTGTTGAGCTTCTTCAAGTAGTTATCCGTGTTGCGAATGCGGTATTCGAAGTAGCTGGTGAGCGCATAGCGAATTCCGTAGATACTGTACGTGTCAGATCTACATATATAAGCTTCGCGTATCTTGTAAACTTACAGCACAGGACCACCAGCGACTACAGTGCCCTCCACTACACCCCAATTTCTCCATCCAGTGACCAACGTAAGCAACAGTGCAGCCAAAATATACGCAAACCCCGCGTAGAGAGTCCACATAACCCGGGCGCGCCTCGAGAGCTGGCGTTGCCTGTCATTTACAGCTGTGGCTCTATTAATTTTGCCAGTGAGGGCATTCAGTGTCTTCTCAAAGGATGCCGCATCCTCGCTGGCCTGTTGTGTGTTAGCGAGCTGTCAACATCGCGACTCGAGCTCTCACTCACCCTCCACGGCCAAAGAGACACCATAATGGCTTGTGTGTAGAGCCCACAGTGGGTGCCCGAGCCTCAGGTTATTGATGTGGCCAGCAAAGCATGCTCGCGTGTAGGCGATAGCTTCCACGTCGCGACGTCAGAGGGACTCGCATGCAAGCTAGGAGATCGACGCAGGGATCAGCCTTGAAGAGGCTGTCACGTGCCGCAACTTTCTTGCCATCGGACTTCCGCACCGCAGTACCGTCTGCATCTCTACCAGTTCTTTACATACACTTCCCCACAGTCCAATGTCACGCGAGATGGCACTTGTAGCATATAGGAACCTGCTGCGGTCTGCGCGCATTGCGTTCCAGGGTACGTCGCCTGCTGAACCAGGTACCTTCAATTGATTGCTCACACTGGTATAGGCGACATGAACACTCTGTTCGCTGCACGAGCCGAAGCGCGCCGCAAATTCGAGTCGAATCGAGGCTTGCCCGTCGGAAGTGAAGAAATGTCAAAGGAGATCGCACACGCAGAGGAGGTCGCAAAGTTCTTGCGGGAAAACCTTGTCCAAGGACAAGCACAAGATGAGGGCAAATACAGTATGTTTGGCAATATACTTGCGGACTGAGATTTGGGTGCTAATATCTATATTTAGAGCTGCGGATACATGAACATACCGAGCGAGGAGATAATGAGGATATCAAGAAGCCAAAGGGCAAAACTACATCGGGAGGAGTCAAATGCTGCTCATCCTAAACTTTTATACGTCCTCAAGAAATGTGATACCCATGCCGCCAAAAACGCCTAAGCAATGCATATAATCGTTCAAATTTACTCTCCAGTCAGACTGGCATATTTGACCTCGTCGTCCGCGCCGGGTGGAGGTGCAATAGCCATGTTGTCGAAGCTATTTTGCGATGCAGCCTCAGTTGCAGCTTGTGTAGCTGCCCGTCGTGCTGGTCCTGCGACTTGTCTTCCTTCCTTTGCATACTGCATCCGCACGTTCTGATCCAAACTGTCCAGCTGCTTAGGCTTGCCCCATGTAACCCTCATCGGGCAGCCTTTGATGACCACTTTGCCCTTTAATGCTTCTGCTGCAGCTTCTGCATCTTGCCTCTTGACATAGTTGACGTATGCGCAATGTGCTCGATGTGAGCATACTAGTGACCGAAGTTGGCCGTATTGTGAAAAGTGGGTGCGAAGCTCATGTTCGGGAAGATCATCCTCCACACCAGTGACAAAGAGCGAAGCAACATTTGGATCTCGAGGCGGCAACCAATCTTCTGGACTTGGTTCCACTGCGGCGCGTCCTCCTCTTGCTGGCCTCGCACCTCCTCGACCAGCGAATGTTCCTCGTGTATCTCTTGTTCGGATAGGCCCTGGCGCGCGGCCACTTCCACTACCACTGCTCTCGCCTCCTCCACCTGGTGCTGGCAGTGCCCGTTGGCCACTCTCTTCTGCTTCTGCTTCGAGTCTTCGTTGTTTCTTGTGATATGGTTCACTCTGAGCCAGCCTCTTGAGCAACTCGCGCGCCTTTTCGTCTGTCTTCTCATATGCTTCCATGGCACCTCTGCCCTCTTCGATCTCTTTCTCGTGTTCTTGCGCATAATACTGTCGGTTGATGTCGCTTTTTGGCCCAGGCGCAACCATCTTCAGGGCAGCATCACGAACCACGATGGGCAGGCCGAACGACAAATCTAGCATGCAGCACTGGCAGCAGTTCTTGAGACGCGCGCATGTCAGACAGATGTTTGTGCGCTTCTGTCGGGCAGTGCGATCGGCTTTCCAGCGGAAGATGGTGAAGGGTCGCGTGCATATCTTGCATTCCTAGCCAAGTCAGCTTCTGTCGAAGGATCAAATGTACGTCTGATGTGGGAAAAGACTTACTGCTCCATGGTCTTCCTTCAGCATCTGCACGTATGGATTATCCGGTAAGCATTTCTCGCAAACAGAGGGAAAATCCGTCGTCTCCCAGCCGCTGCGATTCAGGTCCTGCTTGATTTGGGGAGGCATAGTCGCGCTACGGACAGGAAGGAGGATCTAATGTCGTGTGAGTGCAGTCGCAGAGGATAGTATTCACAGCGCGAAATTATGCAGCGTATCGGCGGTCGTGCAGTACGGTGAGTGGGGCGCAGCGGGATGGCAATAAAGTCGAGGGAGGAAAGCCCGTGACAGTGACGCTAGAAATCTCCAGGGCCCCAGGGCTTGGCAAACGCTATGCGGTGGCGTCCTAGCGTCTCCCGTTTAGCAGACGCGTTGATTGGCCCGTCGAGCCTCATAGGGGGCGTCGTCTCCCAAATTTCCTACCGCTCATTTTCCCATAAGTTGGCCGATTGTCCTTCGTTCAGGGTCGTCACTACTCAATTGCCTCCTTTCTTCTCACCTACCATTACTCTTCCCTTCTACCTTCTCTCTCAACCCGCATTGCTGTTTAATTGTTGTCAAAATGTCTCCAGTTTCACTTGAAAAGGAAGACCACGTTCGCGATGCCGAGTTCAACAAGGCTATGCACGGCAAGTCCGCCGGTACTCGTGGTGGTATGGCTGCCATGTTGCAGAAGGACAAGGCCGCACAACAAGCTGCGGTAGACGAGTACTTCAAGCATTGGGACAACAAGAGCGCCTCAGAAGAGACTGAGGAGACACGCAAAGTAGGTGGCATATGGTTCTGGCTTCAGTGTAACAGGTGCTAACAACTTCCAGCAACGACGAGACGAATATGCGACCCTCACTAGGCACTACTACAACCTTGCCACCGATTTGTACGAGTATGGCTGGGGTCAGAGCTTCCATTTCTGCCGTTATGCCTATGGCGAACCCTTCTACCAGGCCATTGCTCGCCACGAGCACTACCTCGCCCACAAGATGAACCTCCAGGACAACATGCGTGTGCTGGATGTTGGCTGTGGTGTTGGTGGACCAGCACGAGAGATTGTCAAGTTCTCAGGTGTCAATGTTGTCGGATTGAACAACAACGACTACCAGATCGAACGCGCAACAAAGTATGCCGAAAAGGAGGGCCTTTCACATAAGCTCAAGTTCACAAAGGGAGATTTCATGGTACGATCTTTGTCTCCTTTTTTGGCTTGAATCAGCTGACATGATTCTAGCAAATGTCTTTCCCCGACAACTCTTTCGATGCCGTTTACGCTATTGAGGCAACCGTCCACGCACCTTCCCTTGAAGGTATTTACAGCGAGATCTTCCGTGTTCTCAAGCCTGGTGGTGTTTTTGGTGTCTACGAGTGGCTCATGACTGACGCATACGACAACGACAACCCCCATCACAGGGAGATCCGATTGGGTATTGAGATTGGTGACGGTATCTCCAACATGGAGAAGGTCGAAGTTGCGCTCAAGGCCATGAAGGCAGCTGGCTTCGTCATGGAGCACCACGAGGATCTGGCTGATCGTGATGACCCCTACCCATGGTACTGGCCTCTGTCTGGTCAGCTCAAGTACATCAGCACATTGGGCGATGTCCCCACCATCCTGCGAATGACCAAGCTTGGCCGTGGACTCATCCACCACTTGGTCGGTGGTCTTGAGTGGATTGGCCTGGCACCAAGGGGCACCCGCAAGACCGCAGACAGTCTGGCACTTGCTGCAGACTGCTTGGTTGCTGGTGGTCGCGAGAAGCTTTTCACACCCATGTACCTCATGGTTGGCAGAAAGCCAGCTGACGCATAAAGGCGGTCAGGGGCTCTTTATACTTCACTTCTTCTTCGCTATTGGAACACTTCGCTTCTTTTTGGCCTCGCGGGCGAACTTTTCAGTATGCAGCATCATCTTTTGAGATGTTGATTGTCGCGCGGATAGAAAAGCGCTATATATGACTGTAATAAGTGGGAGCATGGGACACGGTGATGGTAACGCGAATAGAATAGAATCAACACAGTAATAATACCTGCAACTCAATTGGACTAGATGATTGGTGAATGATTGATACTTGCACTCCGTAATTGACTGCGATCTGGAAATCAAGAGAGTGAATAAGCCGCCAACACGGTGAGGCTGCGTACTAAGCAGACACGAACGGAAGGTTGAACGCGCTAAGTCTGGCCGCACAGACCGCGTTAAAGTGTGTTGAGCTTTGCCCAAGCAGGTGGATCCCCGAGTTGTCCGAAGAAATTGTCGACAACCATCAAACATTCCCAACAGCGCCTGCTGCCATCACTCGCTCGCGGTCAATCCCCTCACGACCCTCGACCTCCCCTCGACCCCCTCTACTGTTGCAATCGCTGCAATGGCCGCCTCCAGACTCGTTCGACCGGCTTCGCGCCTGCTATCAGCTTCGCGGCCTGCGCCTAGCTTCCGACCAGCTTTCCGAGCTCCAGCTCTCACACCCACCATTGCCAGGAGATATGCTTCGGGCCAGAAGGAGATGACGGTGCGAGAGGCGCTGAACGAGGCCATGGCTGAGGAGATGGAGCAGAACGACAAGGTCTTTGTGCTTGGTGAGGAGGTTGCGCAGTACAATGGAGCGTACGTTACCCTTTCTCTCATCCAACAGTCTGGTTGATCAGATGGATTGTATGCATTTGCGACGGATGTTGCTTGGTAGCAAAAGAGGTGCCCATGGAGGACTCGAACTCGAGCCATTGCGCTGTCTAGACGACAACCACGCTGGTACACTGGTACATTAGAACAGCTGCTGACAGAGCTTACAGATACAAGGTCACCAAGGGCCTGCTCGACCGCTTCGGCGAGAAGCGAGTGATTGACTCCCCCATCACAGAATCTGGTTTCGCTGGTCTCACAGTCGGCGCTGCGCTCGCTGGTCTTCACCCCGTTGTACGCATCTCTCAACTCAACATTTACTCCAGATAACTCTAACACATCACCAGTGCGAGTTCATGACCTTCAACTTTGCCATGCAGGCCATCGATCAGATCATCAACTCCGCCGCAAAGACACACTACATGTCTGGTGGTATCCAGCCCTGCAACATCACCTTCCGTGGTCCCAACGGTTTCGCCGCAGGTGTCGCCGCACAACACTCTCAGGATTACAGCGCGTGGTACGGAAGCATTCCAGGTCTCAAGGTCGTTGCGCCATACAGCGCAGAGGATGCCAAGGGTCTCCTGAAGGCCGCTATCCGTGACCCCAACCCAGTCGTTGTTTTGGAGAACGAGTAGGTCACGTCTAATTGACTTTGGAGAAGTATCGCTAACGCCTCCAGGCTTCTCTACGGTCTCTCTTTCCCCATGAGCGAGGAGGCACAAAAAGACGACTTTGTCATTCCTGTATGTCCCCACAATTTCAGCTCGAATGATCTGTAACTAATACCCCACAGTTCGGCAAGGCCAAGATCGAGCGCCCCGGCAAGGACCTCACCATCGTCACCCTCTCCCGCTGCGTCGGCCAATCCCTCACCGCTGCCCAACAACTCAAGGAGAAGTACGGCATCGAGGCCGAAGTCATCAACCTCCGCTCCATCAAGCCTCTCGACGTCGAATCCATTGTCAAGTCCGTCAAGAAGACTGGCCACATGCTCTGCGTAGCCTCTGACTTCCCCTCATTCGGTGTCGGCGCTGAGATCATGGCTCTCACCTGCGAGTACGCTTTCGACTACCTCGAGGCTCCCCCTGCGCGCGTCACTGGCGCTGAGGTCCCCACCCCATACGCCCAGAAGCTCGAGGAGATGGCCTTCCCCACCGAGAACTTGATTGTAGAGTACGCCGCTAAGCTTTTGAGGGTAGCATAAGTGCGCAGTGTGGAGATGTTGTACAATGACTTGAGACGGGATTGGAACGAATGATTCCCATGTGGCTGATCTGAACATCGGGGCAAAGTGGAATTAAGTACCCTTTAATCGGGGGCGTGTGTGAAATGTAAAACTTTTTGTACAAGTCGAGAGAGATTTCAGAGAGTGAGAGAAGAATAGTGATAGTGATGCAGGGAGGGAGGGAGTGTATTAGCGGATAGGATATGTATTAAGCATTCATCATCTCACCTTCAATCTTTCGGTTTTGTCTTTTGCAGAAGAAGTGACTGCTAGTCTTGAGGGATTAACACGGCGTAGGAGCTTGGTCCTATAAAAATGGGAGCACTATGAAATGGAGTTACAGGAGAGGATAGATGATAGGGAATTGGAATACTAACAAATGCATAAAGCGTTGGAGGCTTCAGCTTTCTATGGGAATATTGTTGCTTTCTGTTGTTAAGTAGGTTTGTATTTCTCTTGTGTCACTGTATCTTTCAGGCAAGATCTCGAAGTTACTTTAAGGTTTCACTCGTTAAAACCGAGCTCCTTCGTATGCTGTGTTTCTGGCCTCATGGTGAATAGGCTGTTTTATGCTTTTATAATGTGTTTTCTCATAGGCAAGGGTGTGTTTCGTCCTGCTGTGAACGAGGTTCGTAGCATGTTCAGGGACAAAGCGTGTAGATTTGTTTTGTATTTGAGCCACGCTTTGGTAAAGCTGTTGGTCTTGCTCAGTGATTTTACGTTGCTTGAGAGGCTTCGCCAATGATGCTATGCTCTATATATGGAAGGTGTTGGTAGAACTTCTCTGAAGTGTAATAACTACTATTCTGGACTGGTGTACGATCGTATGAAGTAATAACAAAATGCAAAAAGCGTTTTTAACTCTATCTCTACTTTTACGGGGTAGCGAGGCCGCACGAGCCCTAATGTCCCGTACGCCCTCTGCAATTTTGTAAGCTGCGTATCGACAGAAGGAGCAATTTACAAGGAAGGCGCACAGCACAGACTCTGCACAGGTAAGTTGGACAAATTACAGAAAACTCATTCAGCTCTATGATAAGAGTTAAGATCTTTTTTCACTCATACACCGCTACATGATCATAGTCACAAAGTAATTGTTTTCGCCACTGCCCCGCCTGAGCGTTTGCGCAAGAACTTTACATTCACTCCGGTTGACCAAGAGCCATCACCTGCGCTCATGATTTTTTGAAGCTACTTAAACACATATTACCCCTCCAAAATACCCTTAATTTCCTCAACATCAATTCCTTCCGCAAAAATTGAATCAACTCAACGAACAACCGCACAGGCGTGCAGTGACACAGTTCACCTAGCCCACCATGGACTTAACCCATTCGTTGGTAGACACATATCAGCGCTACAAGAAGGGGACAGAAAACTTTGTACAGTGGCTTTCAGAGACGGCGAAGGCGACTGGGAAAGTGGGGACGCTCTTCAAGCCGTCGGGTGGCGGCAGACTGAAAGGCAAAGCGAGAACAGAAGCAAAGAAAGCGGGCTTACTTACGAGTCACACCATGTACCAAGTGCATATCGACTCCTTTGGGGATCTCGCACACGCTATCGTTAGCTCTGAAATTTGTTCAGTTCCTCGTTCTGCCCTCCTCACTCTGCGAGCGGTCATCAAGGGTCGCAAATGCTGTGCAGCCTGGTACCTCAAGCACAGGAACAGAACGAACGATAACGCCGACATAGACAACAAAAATCACCAGTATTTCATTGAAGTACTAGAGAATGTCTTAAGTATTTTGGAGACGAAAAAGTCCTCCAACACGCAAGATACACCAGCGATCAAGGAGCAGAAGACTACAAAGCTTGACAACTTATTCGAAGTTCTGGAGCTCGAAGACACTATTGAAGCCGAGCAAATCCCAGATGCCATTACGCGCACTTGTAATCCTACAAAAGCCGAGTACAAGCTTGAGACCTCTGCAGCCGATATACCCTTCGCTATTTACTGCTTCTTAAAGGACTTCACGCAGATTAGAACGTTTATAAGGAGCACTTGGCAGGAGTTCAAAGAAAATCAAGTCGGACTTCGAGCTGCCTCTTTGACAATGAACACAGGCATAGATATGCTCGAGAGATTGAGCAACGACTTCGAGGAGGCGTTTCCGCAATTCCAGAGCACCCAAGAATGTTCAATGCACGCCAAGATTGTCGGCTTCATTCGGGGAAGAGAGTTTTCAAATCGAAGCGTTGGAGACGACAGTGCTTCATCGAGATACAAAGAAGACGGACATCCGCTCAACGTTGACGCCATGATGTGCTCCGACACTGCAGCCCTTATCTGGGCTTGCTTTTATGATAAGGATTGGCGTGCGAATACTACATCCTTCGAAGAATGCGTCTTCCTTAAAAGCCTCACTCAATTAGCTTCTTTACCATACCGTAAAGCAGACTTCACGAAGATTTACAACGGCGGGGACTCGGTACATAAAGCTATCTCAGCCATGGTGAAAACGGGCCACCTCGATTCATGGATTGTATTCGCAGCTCAAATTTTCAGAGATACTCAAGAAGAGCTTGGCGAGACAATGTACACCGCAAAGCGACTCATGGAAAAAGGAGTTGACGACGTATTGGGAAGTTATCGCAGATTCCTCAGCATCGATAAACCTGGCCCTGCGGCTGCAGCTCATCGTTCTGATTGCATCAAAGAAGTGCAGCTTATGGAGCTCCTAGGCTCCGACATGCTCAACCAAATGAACTTGGACAAACTTGACTCGGGAAAGCCGTGGACGATGAAGAGAATCGAGGGAGTTGATTTCTCTCTTCGAGCCCACCACCCTGCGTTATGTGGGCATCTTCTAAATCAATTCATTGACAGAGCCCATCGCTTCTTCCTGGACATCACTAGCGAAGAAGGTCAAATCATCGTCGTTGCCCATCTCTACAATGCCGCTCATGAATCTGGTATCCTTCCCAAGAGCACAAGATGGAAAGATCTTGAGTGGCTCATAGAGCAACAAGGCAGTGAGTGGATATATGTGGGCGACAAACCAAAGACAAGCCCGGAGGTCCTCAATCGTTTCAACCTTGTGAGAGGTATGAAAGTAACCCGACTCGCGAAGGACTTCAACGATACAAAACCAGGCCGTATCGCAACATGGAAAGGACGCATTCGTGTTCTGAAGTATTTTGCACATTACTCCAATCTGATGGTCGAAAGGAGCGACAAGATAGGGAAAAGACCCTCAGGGCCTAGTAGAGCAAGTGAGGACCGAGTTGTTATGGCCACAGCCTTGGCCAAAGACTTCCTCGGCACTCTAGAGCCCAAAACTAGCCTATCATCGCTAGAGACTCTCCGGGCATTGAAAGACGCGATCACAAAGGATGAGTTTGCCTATAGCGTGGACTTCGTAGGTCTTTACACGCGATGCTTCACTCTACTTCGCGAAATTCTGGACCACTGCCTCGAGCACTCGCCTTTAGACTTCGCTAGAGAAGTCTACGAGAAAGAACAGCTTGCATTCAATACAGTCATCAACGAGCTTTTCAACCAATATTGTGGCCAGCGATTTCACCACAAACCGATGCTTCCCGACGCAGTAACCATACTTCGCAAAGTCATCGAGACAGAAGGAGACGTGATGCTTACCAAAGCGAAGGAGAAACAAGAAGCACAAGCACAAAAGTCTACGGAAGCTGGCCCATCGACTGAGGAGGGGCACACACATCGGCGTTTGAAATTTTACTCGGATGACACGCGCAATAGAGATTCAGAACGCGTTCAAGCTGAGATTTGCGGTCGTATAGCTCATATACATTTCCCAGGCGGTGGCGGAAGAACCTTAACCATTCGACTTCCATAGTGTTGGTATTGTTCTTGCTTGAGGATGTGATGGAGCATGGGTGATGAGAAATCTTAGGGCTCGCCTCTCAATGCAATTTCATCTGGATACTGGCGGAACTTTTAGGCAAACTTTGGAGGACTTCTGGAATATTCATTGATATATGTCACTAGAAATTTCTGCAGATTCAGCAGTATGTAGTCTTCATATCAATCAAAACTCTACTCAAGCCACTGTCTTGGTCAATCCTTGTCATTTGATGGCTGTCGACATTCTCCTCAACTCGAACGTGATATCCAAAATGATCACCCGCATGTCCCAGTTTCCACAAAGAACTGCCAAAGAATCTAAGTGGATAATATTTACATAACAATTGAATCTATGTGGCATTATTTACATCATTGACACCTTGCCAAGAGCGCTCAACATCTCAATCCGCCATTCTAACCCAGTAGCGGTTCCCTTTCATCCTCCTCCTCAGCAACTGTCCCACCTCCTTCTGCCTTAGCACTAGCAATCGCAACACACAACGCAAGAGCTACCACAAAGAACCCACCCGCAACCAAAAAGGGAAGACCAAGGACCTCATTGCGTATACCAGCTGCATACAGCCCAGCATAAATCGGACCAGAAATCGATCCACCAATGGCCCGTAGCATTGTGATTGCCGAGTATACGATGCTGATTTCAGATCTAGGGGCGAGATCGGTAGCCATGGAGCGTAGTAGGGAGTCTTGGCCGCTTCCAAGCGCGAGTAAAACGATTCCTGTGATGGCGATGCCGATGATAGGGGCTGAACCAAGGCATAACGTGCCGATAGCGAGAATTGCGATGCTGCCCGTGGCAAAGATTTGGTCTTTGCGGAAAGGGTGGAGAGCCCGGATTCGAGATGGCAGGTGAGTGGCAAGTAGTGGTAGTAATATTGCAAGTGTGAATAGTTCCACAAGCATTTCGAGTGAGTTGAGGAAACTGGCCTGGATGTAGTCAGTATTAGATGTGGTTTAGTTTTCGTGAAGCATACACTTGAGAAGCTCCAACCGAAGCGATTGGAGATGTAAATCGCCAGCATTAAGGGAACAACGTCGAAACCTAATTGGCACAGGAATACCAGTCCAAGCATTTCAAGGACATTTGGATTTCCAACCAACAAACTCGTAGTGCGCTTGAGCATCCCCAGGGCCGATTTGAATCGTGCCCTTACGTCCCGTTTACCATCATCATCCACTTCCGTATCCTGATGTTCCTCAGACTTCGTAACCGGTATCAACTTCGCAGCCACCGTCGCCAACCCCAAACTCACAAGCCCAACAATCCACGGAAGCCAATTACTAAACTTCATCATCGCACCACTCACCGCATACCCCAGCACACTCGCCCCAACCCCCGCGGCCCTGATCCGAAAGAAAACCCTAGTCCTCTCCTCTTCCCCAACTACCCGCGCAATAATAACATGCAACAACGTAACAATCACCGTAAACCCACCACCCACCAAACTAAACACAAAATGCAGCCAAATCAACCGGATGGGAAATACATCACTGAACCACGTAACAATTAACGGAAACAGTTCTTCGAGAAACAGCCCGAAAAGCGCAATCGACAAGATGAAACTATGCCCCACGCGATCCGCCAGCGCCGCAAAAGGAATCGCCAATATCGACGGGATGATAATAGACAATCGTTCCATTCCAATTAAAAGCGACAATTCCTCTTGCACAGCCGGCACTTTGCAATCACCGGATGGAGAGGCATTGTAGTGGTAGAATTGGTGGCAGACGACGGATTCGTAGATGGCGATTCGCGGAGCGGGTTGGAGGGTTTCGCCGAAGAGGAAGAGGAAGGATGTGAGGTAGATGAGGGGGATTGTGTATTTTTGGGACATGCTGATTTTGGGGGGTGGGATAGGGGGAGGTGTTATGTGAAGAGTTTTATCTAATCAGATCTTGGGGATCGGGGGCGAGCTAGCCTGTTTGGGGTGGTGCTGGGTATGTTTAGGTTTGAACTCTTGAACGTAGTCGTAAAGTATCGGGTTGATTTTAATTTCATTGCTTTTATGTCTAGAGTTTTCAAACATGAGCGTTTAGCATGAGCGATCGGATGTAGAGCCTACAAAGTGTACGTGGTGAAGAACATGTTTAAGGATTGGGCACAACTTTGGAACTTTACAACTTTCAACAATTACTGGCTGATGAATACAAGGGCATGATAGGCCTCTGTATTTCATTTTGTTAATCTTATGTCATCTCCAGTAACGTCGATTGGGTCTGTAAAAAGACAGGTCTTTGAACACAGTGCTGAGGAAGAACAACAGCGATAACACCAGTTATTCTGTTGACACCTGTGCAGGAACATCAATCTCAATTACAAAAGAAACAATATTATAGTCTAGGTAGAATAAAAAGTCTACAGCAGAGGAACCCAAGTAATCTGGCGTTCTTCCGTTAAGCTACAGCCGTGAATTAAATAGCAAGATGTCGTCAAATGTCATCCATTCTGAGAACTAGGGGCACAGGAACCGCCTTTACCACTTCAAATACACGCCTGCCTACAAAAGGAACGCCTGCAGGCGGTACTTCGGACCCAATCAATCACTGGCTCGAGCAAAAGTTCAAAAATTTTGGACGCTGTGGGAATTGAACCCACGACCTTTCACAATCACGTTTAATGCGAAGCGAAAATCATACCCCTAGACCAAGCGCCCTTGATGTTCTTGAGATGACAGAAAGAAAAATTGAAAAAAGTATATTGATGAGTTTTGGTGGTTCGTCCAAAAAAATGATGTGTTCTGATGGAATTTTTGGCGGAAGCGGGGTAAGTTTCTGCAAGCTAAGAACACGGAAATTCTGCGGCAAAATGTAAGATTGCCGAACGGTTAATTTTAGCTTAGCTTTGTGGAGACTTGTACTGTGGAAATGGTGTACTTCGTTGCTAGAGTTAAAGAAATCGCGATAGATGAAGTCGAGGTATACAGATTTTTGGAGGGAGGGTGTGAGATGCTGTAAGGTTTTAGGGTCATCAGGCACATTGTAATAGTCAGGGTGGAATAATGGTGGTGATGGATCAGGTCGTAATGACGTCAGTTCACGTTCACCTCATTGATTTTATAGCAACACTGAATCTCTTTGGAATGTCATATCATTCAAGTAAGGGTAATTTATCCTTAAGCCTTGGGCCATCATCCATCATCCATCCTCCATCATCGCAAGCTATTCATAAGCTAGAGTTCTCATTACGGCTCCATAAAGCACCCGGCACCAACCTTAGCAGCATCCTATTTCTTGCTAGTAACTTCTTCGGCGTGCTTTGCCAGTGGGTGCGTAGGGTTTGAACTCAGAGAGTCCTTGGTGCTGTCCGAAGATTTCTCTGAACCTCCAGCAGGTGCTGCGCCCTGGTCATTGACGTTGGAGGAAGTCTGACCGGACTGCGCGTCAGTTTGGTGCTCGGGATCGGGAGATTGACGGCCTGGCTGAGGAGCAGACATGATGTCTATGTGTGTCAGGTAAGTTCTATGTAATAGATCTGGGAGTGTTACGTGGTTTGTTTTGGTGGTAGGTTCGGTTTCTGCGTAGATGTCAGCTTCGAAAGATCATGCTGTATATGGTGAATAACTATAGCAGTACGACCTACCTTAAGACTTGAATGTTCGTTAGGTTTGTATGTCGAATTTGAGATGTTTGAAGCCTTCAGAAGCTACCCTACGCGTCTTTTGATGTTTGGTAGTTGCCCCACCGCGTAGGATGTGACGTCACAACCGTTGAGCATTAGATCGGCTAACTGCACCGCATCGACGTCAATGTTCGTCAAAGGATAAGCCATATTGCAGGGTAGGTTAAGTGCATGTCAACTCATGCAAGACAAATCTTCCGGTGGATATGGGATTGTGCAATTTGGGCAGTGATTTCTGCCTATCACATCTGCTTTGCGAAGTACGCATGTTTGTCGATCGACATTTAAGCCTCATCATAGAGGCCGTAATCAGACTTCGTATATCACGCCATTCACATTTAGGGGGAAGAGAAAAATGTCATCGAATTTCTTGAGCTCAGCTCTGTTTGCCCATCTCTACATCTCCATCCGCTCCATCATCATCCCATTCCCCTCCCTTCAGCCTCTTGCCAATAACAAGTCCAGCTGCCGTAGCACCACTTGCTATCAGGAACCAACCTTCAAACCACCTCTCTGTGAAAGATGGTTCCAGTGGAGCTCCCAGTGCATCGTTAATCTTGCTCTTCATTTCAGGAGGAAGGTTACTCCTAAGCAGCAAAGCAGAGCTGATCACATACGTGGCTGCAATCTGCGAGATGATCAGGGCAAAATTAGTCTTGGCATGATGCAGTACACCTGGAATAACACGCGCAAACAGGAAGGAAGTTTGTAGGACACTGTTGAAAGAGAGTAGGAGCATGACGCCAGAGAGCAAGAAGGAGATTGTACGACTCCAGGCTACACGATCGATAGTGGGATCCCAATGTTTAGCCAGAAGTGCAAGAAAGTTGTTGATTGGGTCGCTGTTCGAGAAGCTTGCGTTTGGAGAGGAGAAGCGGCGTAGCGTAGACACAGTAGTTGCGCAAATGCGGTATGCGCAATATATCGCGAAACCGTATGAGAACGTGTTGATGAGGCGACCAATGACGGAGCGGGAGCGCAGTTGACTCTGCCTCCTGTTCTGCAACACGGTCATCGAGTTCTGAAGGGTTTGTCGCATCGTCTCAAGCCCTTGAATTTCAAGTTGAAGGGTGTTGCGCTCCTGTACATCAGGATTCCCACGAATGGTTCCCACCATCCGACTCATGAAGCCTTCTTGTGGCTGATCAGACAGTTTGCGCTCAATGGCGCGAAGACGGCTCTCCTTAGTTAACAGCATGTCATTCGTCGCTTGAATGCCAGCCTGCTTTCGAGCAATATCCGATTCCGATACCTGGCAGGGTCAATTTGATATAGAGCCCATCGGAAGTGGAACTTACGGGACGGTATTTTACTCCAAACGTTTGCCACAACGAAGAGATGGCTGCAAAGCCTGCCAACGAGGCCATCAAACTAATGCCAATAATGCCAATTCTCTCCAAACAGCCCTCGGTAAATGTATGTTCATGTACATATGACTCCTCATGTAGGTAAGAACCTAGAAGGCCCCTTCCAATATACCAGAAGACTATAAGCCATATTACCAGGCCGCAAGCTTCCAGTATCCATGCAGCTCTTCGTTGGCCTTTCTGAGCCCCACTCACGTTGAGTCCTACTCCTGATATCACTGAATGTATTTCGAAAGCCGGCGTCGCTACGATAAGAAGGAACAGAAGCGAAGGCAGAGTGAGTTTGAGCGCAAGTGCTCGAGTCGCAGGATTCACGGTGTTGGCGATTTCGCAAAAGATCAATTCAGCCAGCACAGCAGAGAGGGCGATATTCGTGGAAAATATAACGCTTGCAATTGTACGTGCACTAGGGCGCAGGTTACGAAGCAGAGATGATTTTGCTCGGGTAGTGATGCCTGGTCCTAGCACACCATCGAGATGCGATTTGCGATCGGGATGACCTGAGAGTAGCGGAAACAATTTGTGCGATACGGCGATAGCGACGATGAGAAACGTGAGGAGGAATGGAAGGGCGGAAATAATGGTCGTCATAGGCCTTCGACGAGCCATATAATCCGGCACGCACTCATCGCAATCATCTTCCAGAGGTGGTAGCATGGGATTGAGTGGTGAGCTGCGAACAGCGTAAGGGGGATTTGTCACGGTGGCTGGTTTATGGACGACGTGGACACATCCATCGAGTCGATGTCAGATAATGGAAGTCGCACGAATTGCAGTTACACAGAAATAATGGTAGGGTTGTAACGAAGGGTTGAACCAGGCACGCGCTGTTTCGCGATAGCTAGCTTTGGCCAAGACAACGTCATCACGTCGATCAGGGTCCAGCCCAACATTTCCCCACCAAACACTTACCATAACTAATCCTTATACGAAGTACACGTCAAATGTGTCTTGACAACTGGACAGAATCAAACGCTGCAATTGACAATAAATTATATTGGACTAAGAAACATGGTAATGCCGAATAGAAACCATTAGGCCAATACCATCAGATCATCACGTCTATGATTGGTGGCCATACAAGGTAGCTCGTTTTAATGAAAGGAACTCTAACAGACTAACGACGAACACCTTGAGTTCATAATAGCACAACAGAGATACACACTTTTTCTGAATAGAGCATTACTACAATATAATGACAAGCTGAAGCCTACAAGGCTTTTTAAAACTATTTACGTTCTTGTGTATTGTTATTTGTCGTCTTCTGCGGCATAATTTTATAAGGCATCCACTCAATGAAAATGAGCTCCTTCGTACACCGAAAACTAACGAACCCTTGAATGCACTTACAGATTATAGCATGAAAGATGTCGCAATGAAAAATGAAAACCCTATGAAGTACGTTGCAGGAGATTACAGATGATAATACACAACAACGCGAATAGATGGATAAAGCATTGTAGACTTCAGCTCCCTACATTGTTATTCCTTTTTGACAAGTACCAAGATGCTAAACCTTTTTTACTATATACTAAGGGAGTTTGAGGGTTTCTTCCGGATTGGTTGGGGGCTTGCCAGCCTTGATCGCTGCTTTCTCTAGCTTTTGGAATTGCTTTACGTTCCGGTTGACCTCGCTTATTGGAACGTTTCGAACCTTCGCTTTGTTCTTGTACCTCCTAACAGGGTTGGCTATTCGCCTGTGATAATTATGGCGTTTCTCTCTTGCTTCATTTAGTTCATCTGCGGTCCAATTTTTCTTTCGCTCTCGGTGTACATCTGCGGAGCGCTTGAGATACTCCTTGTAGTTCAGAGTCGGCCGGTCCTTTTCGGCCCGCATAACATCGTTTCTGACCGGAGACACGAGATTTGTGCCTTTATATGGGAACACCTTGCCATGCCAAGGGCTCAGGCGTGAGAGTAATTTCTGAGTCGTTTCGGAGCATGTCTTTTCATATGAACCCCACTAGAGTATGAAAAGCTGCTCAGCGAATGTGCAGATAACGCGAATCAAGGTGACGTCTTCTGCTTTCGGAGAAATCCACTCTGTCGCAAACAATCGGTAAAAGCTTAAATCAACATCTGGTCGCAGTAGCACGTTGTAGAAGTATTTTTTTCCGTGTCTATGAAATTTAGAAAATGGATTTGGGGCAGTATTCGGGACTTACTTTAGTTCTTTCGTTCGGTACTCTGGACTGCGATGCTCTGAAACCCTCCCAGCTATACCCCTCGATCTCGTGATTCCTGTACCGGATCCAATATACGCCCAGTTTTTTTTTGCCCAGTGATGAAACCCAGATAGACGCCAGGCCTATGATCAATTGGTGATACCAACGGTAGGTCTTCTAGATCATCTACACTTGGCATGAGAATCTGTTCTGCGAATGTACATAGTACACGAAACAAGGTAATGTCTTCTGCTTTCGGAAAAATCTAATCTGTCGCGAACAATCGGTAAAAGCTCAAGTGGACATCCAGCCGCTGCAGAACATTGTAGAAGTATTTCTTCCCGTGCCTATGAAATTAGTAACTGGGTTTATGCAGGGGTGGGGAAGGAGCAGGTACCAACCGAAATGGACTTTGGAACGTGTAGGAAGGATCTGAAAGTGCAGGTGTGTTGCCTTCACTAGATATAGTAGGCGCCAACCTCTCCACGTGACAGTGCACGTGACAGGCTCCAACCACTGGCCAGATGCCGAATCAGAAGGCCCGACAACGTTTAGTGCTCTAAGTCTTTACGAACCCTGCCTACCGTCCATGCCGTATAGTTTTGTGCTTTAGGTACCATATGCGGTTATTGCAGAGTCCGATGACGCAGTCTCGGCTATCTATAGAAAGCCCATTAAACCTCCATGGAGACAACGAATAATAATGTACAGGAACGTGCATAGATGCATAACGCATTGTAGCCTTCAGCTCGCTCCATTATTATCATTTTCTGAGCCTGAAGGTAACTATGTATTTGTTGCAATGTGTGGACTCCTGATGTTGATATGTTGGGGATAGTCCGCAACACCATTGCAGAACAACAGTACTGTAGGAGCTTTGATTGAGGAGGCATAGAACCAGGTTGAATACAAGGCTGTGTAGACGGTAAGCAATCTCGATGTGAAGGATGCGCCTGTTGTGCATTAGTGGCAACGTCCTCTAATTCTCTTCCGTTGATTCGCTATGGAAGCTTGTGTATCCAGTCAGCTTACAGATTCCATGCAGTAACTCACACAGCCTGATCCGTTTAGCGTTATATGCCTTCCAGCAACTTGCACATAAAAACCTCGTTGATCCAGATTGTTCCAAGCAGACACCCATTCGCTTTTTGTTCTGTGTCTCCCAAATCTCGGCTTAGCTATTGGCGACATCTACGGCACTCAGCAAACCCCATCGCCCCACTGTTAAAGTGTGAGGTGCTGGGGTTCCAAGAGGGCGTCTTCCAACCTCTTCTTGAAGCTCTAGGCGAAGGCCTCACCAGTCTTCGCCTTCAGCCTTTCTTATCTCTTTTTCTCATAAGAACGACTCTGCTTTTGCGAGCTTCGTTCTCTCTGATTTCAAATTTGTTAACCCTCACGACGTCGAAATCGACATCAATCCTTACATCCATCGACCTTTCATCTTGAGTTCATCCGAAACAAGCGATCCGACGACAGCACCAGAGTCTGAGGCCCCATTGTCAGCTTCACCACAGGTGGCAAATCCCGATATTGACAATCAGCTCTCCTTGGACAATTCGCCCAGTTGCTCACCCACAAATCCGAGTGCAATTTCTGAAAGTCACTCGCCCCCGTCAACCGTGACAACCGGACCATCAACCGTATCGGACCCGAGCTCTGTGATCGATTCATTTTATCAGTGCCGCACTTGTGAAGCCGTGTTCCGTCGGCCGGGTGACTTGAAGTAAGCCTTTTGGGTTATGTTTGAATGAAATTGGCTCACAATAAATTTAGAGATCATATCAATCGCAGACACAAACGCCGATTCCATTGCACTGAACCAGGGTGCAATAAATCTTTCAATCTCAACGCGGATTTAACTCGTCACAAACGTACACATCAAAATCCCAAGACGCGACGCGATTTCGTATGCAAAGTACCTATCTGTAACGCAAATTTCACAAGGAAAGACAATTTACTCAAACATATGAAACGGCATCATCCAGATTTTGAATAGTATGAATGACGAGCTTTGGCATCGCCACGGAATTGGATAGTATCCTCGAGGTCAGAGACCCAGAGACCACTATTACCATGATGTCCAAACAATTCTCGTCGGAAGAGCAGCTGCAAAAGGTGACCAATATCCTCCTCGAGTTCGGCACGAAACTTCAAGCCCACCATAAAACTATCCCCAAGCCCCAAGAGGCAATCATCAAAATGGACTTTGATTACTATCCGGGCGCCAGAATCGATGTCCCGACAGCAACGAGTACTCAAAGTCTCTGCGAATATGTCTTCAAGCTCATGAAGTTGGCTCGTAGACGAAAGGCCATCTTCGTCTTGGAAGCCATGGACGACACCCCAGAACACTCTGATGTTTTGGTATTGGCCATTTCTTGGGAATCCATAATTGAATCCCTAAGGAAGGCCTTGGATGGAAAATGGTGCAGGTGCGAACTCGATCGCTACTGTTACGAGGCTCACCGACGAGACATTCTGCTTACCACGTTGTGTCAATCCGGGGTTCTTGTTGACGCCAACCATTGCACCGCAGTGATTACCAACTTCGAGCCCCGCAAAGGTGTTGGGTAATGGCAGTTTTGTTCAGGAAGTAGTTGCGGACGCGATATTACCAGTAGAGTTTTACCGCACCCAGTCTCCGTGCAAACTTCCTGCGTTATTAGCGAGCCTAGCACTATGAATCACCTGTGCACTCACAGTGCCTTGGTGCAATTAGCTGGATCGCAACTTTCATTTTCATTTCGGGATCAAGATGGCGTTTTCCCAGTCAGCCAACTTACATGCCAATGTGGCACTGGTTTTCCTAGCAGTGTTCACATCTCTGATACGGACCGATTGTTGATACCAGTAGTTGGCTTGACTTTTCATTTCTCACGGAGTTTATCTTGTTTTTCTTTCCTTACTGTTATAGCACAGTCCCTACCGCTATGCGCACCCCACAGAGAGAATAAAATTGTTCAAAAAAAAAAACTGTTCCATACTCTGCTTGACGTGACCTCACTTCACTTCGCCCTGATACTAACACATTCGCCATAACACTACCACCCCTTCGCACTACTCCCAAATGTTCAAGTTTCGCATCCCTCAGAAGAAACGCACACGAAGAGGCTCGTTCGCAGTGAACAAAGTCTCTATATAATTTAAAGCACGAAAGTCGATATATACTGATACTAAAACCACATTGCAAAACGTGTGTACATGTAAGTCTCGGCTTGACATGATAGCATACCTGCTCCCACTTTTCAGAGTTTTACAACTTCTGTGTTCTTACTGATATGACGTTGAAACCTCTTTCAACTCTCAGTATCACTCAATAAAACCGACCTCCTTCGTACTGAATAACATCTGCAACTCCTAATTCATTCATAACAAATCCCACCCTAACGATTTACACAGTCAAGACAGCTTTCTTCCTAACAACCTTATCCCACCACGACCCACAATCAAAGTTCCAGCGTCCCAATCCTACTCCCCACACCACCCTGCGACCCCCAAACACCCTCAGCCACCCTCCTCCTCACCATGGCCAACACGTCCTCCCGCCCGGTACCAGGGGTCTCTTCCAACTTCCTGCCCAACGCTTTCAACACCTCGAATTTGGCGGTTGCAACTTTGAACGCCGCGTTCTCGGCGTCGCCGTGGCCACCGACAAGGTTGGAGTACTGAGTTGCAGGCTTGAGTAAAGTAGGTAGGACAGCGCCAGAGATGCTGGGGGTGAGGATGACGTCTAAGCCTGTTGAAGGGAACGTCGAGGTTAGACGTGCGAGAGTTGTGTCGTTTTGAGGGATGATTTCAGGGGGTAGTGTATCTGATGACCAATTTGCGGTGATGAGGGCGCGAACGAGCGAGAGGGCTGCGAGTGCGTTTTCCTGCATGGCGATGGTTTCCATGTGTGTGGTGATGTCGGCGAACATTGTTGGTTTCTTTGTGTAGAATAATGCGGTGAGAAGGCGTGCGAAGATGGATTCTGTTTGTGTTCGTTTTACGTCTGAGCTGAGGGATTCGACTTTTGGGAAGGTGAGGTCTTCGGTTGGAGGGCCGTGGAAGATTGTTGCGAGGGTTTTGAGGGCGTCCTGGTTGGTGCGTGTTATGGGCATGTCGAGAATTACGCATTCGTCCCATATCAATTCTCCTGAAGCGCGGCGAGGAATGAGTGTTGAGCGAGGCATCGAAGCGATTATGTTCAATGTGCTAGCTTCGCACTTTCGAGTGTTACGATGCACATAGTTTCGAACTTTGGGCATCTCAGGGCTGTTTTCAAAGTTTTCGGGATATTCTGAAGCGTAATCACTAATGTATTGTGCAGTTCGGCTGCTCAAGAACGAATGATCAACACTGGGCTCGTCAGAAGTATGGAAGTCTATGATGCCTTTGTGAATGCCTTCCTCGACAACGAAGTCCAGAGATACGCTAGAGTTGTTGTGTCTACAGTTGTCAGTCCACATGGCTACGCCACAGGGTTTATGGCCGTTACGTACGTGAGATGTGGCTTGGCCTTCACTGTAGTGATCAGTGTGCTGAAGAAGTTGATCAAGGTCATATGCATCAGCATATCGTCCTGAGTATCCACCATATTCAAAGCTGCGTAGTGAAGCAGGCCTTGGCCATCTTTCAAGCCAACTTGCTGTTCAGCCTCAATATCATATGAATAATATAAAGCATTCCAGTCCAAAGCAGCCACTCGCGGTATCCAAGATAAGAGCCTGGCCTGTGCTATTGTCTTCTCCCGCTTGTTGAGTAGTGGTAGTGCTGGCGATTTGAGCTGCTTGAGTGAAGTATAATGATAGTATAGCGAAGCAATATCTCGATCGCTGAATAGCCGCCGCCACATTGGTCCACTGCCGTATGTATGAGATGAGGCATCTTCTGAGATGGCAGCTGGTTCATTTTTGGAGGCCTGAAGTAAAGAGATTAAGAGCTCTTCTGACTGCGTCGCGATTCCTTCTTCTTTAGTGCACAGCCACAGGCGAATGATAGAAGCCATGACTGTGGGTCTGGTAGCCAAAGCCTGGGCATCGACGCTGTTTGCCGTAGCCTTGCCAAGTAAGGTCAAGATCAGGCCATGGAAAGATGTAGCTTGCAGGTCGAGTCCAGTCTCAAAGTTGACATCTTTTATATCCTCGAATCGATATGGCTCAGAGAGTTTGATGATGAATCGTACTAGTGGTGAGGGATCTTGCTGTAGGTCTGGCAAGAGGGAGGCAATCTGCAAGAACAATGGGCGGGTTGATTTGTATACTTCATTGCGGTACTCTGGAGTGCTGGTGTAAAGTTCTGCTCTCTCGAGTAGTTCAGTATCCAAAGCTGTGGTAGGTTCTGCGTGGACTTTGAGCAGATGAGTAGAAAGTTCGGCCAATACGGCAAATGGTTCAGCCATGATGAAGAAGCTATAATGCTTGTGCTGCTTGGTCTGAATCTGGCAAAGTTAAACCAAGTGAAGTATATGTGGTCGATGGAGGGCTGATAAATGCTGTGGTAGTTGCAGATTGCTAAGAAGGGGTTAACTCAGCTCATGTGACTGCGCGTGAATGGAAAGGTTATATGCACTCACGCCACTAATAGAGCTTGACGCGTCCTGTGCAGCCTGATGCACGATGACACAGCTTGCGATGCTCCTAGTCGCAAGATGAAATGTGCACGATGGAGAGTTGCGACTTTCGCAAAGAAGATAGATTATTCTGTATACAGAATAATCCAGAGACTTTGCTTCTAGGTCGCCTTTCAGTTAGTTTGAACAGTCGTTCTGTGTACCTGCAGCAAGTTGGCGGGGTGAAGACTAGTTAGTGGTGCCCCACCCTTCGTTCCTTCCTTAACTAACTGCCACTAACTAGCGGGCCGCGGTGGTTTGAGCCGCCAAAGAATTTCTGACACGACGACTTCACCAAAACACTTCCCTCCAAGATGATCGAATGAGCCAATCCTTCTCCAGCGCATCTCCCACGCCGAATCCAGCCTCACTGGGACTTACACAAACAAGATGGCATCAAGAGGAGGACGCGGTGGAGGACGTGGGGGCCGGGGCGGGGCCTTCAATCCCGCGCGTGGAACAGTGACGATTGCTGGTACAGAGCTGAATTGGGACTTGACTGGCCTCGATATACAGAGGCGCCCGGCCGAGAGATTTCCTGTGAGTGCCCTACAGTCCAAATACGCGTTACATAGCTTCGCGCAGCAACAGCGATGTGTGCAATCATTGCAAAGACCATGCAACGCGCTCGAAGTCGACTCATTCGTCTCGCTCGCCCTTCGCAGGCAGCGCAATGCGCCAGCACCACCATTCACATGCATTCTTTAAACTGTGCGCTCATACTCCCACAGGACGCTCCTCCTCCACAAGCCCCTCCACCAACTGAGCACGAAGCTGGTATAGTTGCGCACCATCTCGCCGTACGCGATCGCATCCACGAAGGCCCCTTCTACACCATTTTGAGCGACGGCATGAAAAACGGGCTAAAGAGAAAGGCCAATGAACCTGCGCCTACAGAGGCATCCCTGTTCAATCCTTTCACTGACAACCAGACCTTCTCTGCCAAATACCTCAAAGTCAGGAGGAGACTACCAAAGTTGGATGCTCGTCCTTATGGCAAGCAAGCACCATACCATATACGAGGCACAACTGACTGTTCCAGTTTCACATCTTTTCCCTGTAGAACTGCAACCAATCCTAGATGGCACCGGCACAGGTGGTAATGCATCCAAAAAGCGACGAACACTCGGGGTCAGCAAAATCAACGCTGTGTCACAGATTGAGCGCATGATCAAGGCTGAGCAAGACCGGACTAATGAAGCAGAAGCTCGTGCTGAAGAAGATCTAGATGAAGATCTTGAGGAGGAAGAAGAGCAAGCAGACGACGATAAGCCAGACGCTGTTGATGAAGAAGATAATTGGTCTGCCGTGTCCACCGATTCCGAAGAGTCAGACGACGATTACAATGCCGAGCAGTACTTCGACAACGGGGAGGACGACGATATTGACGATGCTGATCCATACGAGAATACGTATGAATAGATAGGCATAGCGTCCGGTCTTCAGACCGTTCTTTTGCATCAAAAGCGAGTGGCGTTTGACCAAGTAGATACCCAATTTCATCCATTGACGATTTCAATATGCAACTCGGGAGCAGAGCATAACATCTGCGTGATCAGCCTATCATCGTCCAGACACAAAAAGAGTTTCAGATCTCACCTAAACTAAGGCTGTCAACGAAGTAAGTCATTACATGCGTTGATCTGCATACCGCAGTGTCCAAGCCCTGTGCTGATCTCCACAGCCATGCTTCCCTACTCACTAGGCACTGATGTAACCCTACTTCGCTTATTGCTCATGAACCAACCATACCTGAATCTGGGAACAAAGAACCGCTACTACATGGCCCAACCGATCAATGACCGAACCTAGATCTTGAATTACACAGATCGCTCAGAGAAACGATGCGTATTCACAGGGGGCCTAGTGGGGCTTAGCTGGGCCGACACCCGAAAAAGGATAATCTGATTGGAGGCCGATGACGTTCACAGCCCTGACATCACGTGGGTAAGACTTCAACAATTGAAGAGCAGACAAGGTCGCACATATTTCGATAGACTTGGGGCTGATCGTGAGACACACAAAAAGTGTACATTTCACCCAAACTTCGATTTTAGATCAAAGATACCATCCAAATAACATAATCTCGACCATTTTCATGACATGGACTATCAATTTCACAAAAGCGCTAGTTATGTACCGCCAGGAGGGTATAAAGCAGATATGAAGCGGAAGCAGGAGCAATGGGACGAATACCAGAAACAACAGCAAAGTACTAACCACAATAAATACCATGGCCCAGTAACTAATCCATTCCAGCAGACCAGAAAACGCTCACTAGCGACAACCAAGCTGTAAAAACACGAAAACGTGCCGATTCTCATCAGCCCACGTCCTCCGCGGCGATGCCGCAGTATTCTATGGATCGAGCGCATGATGAGCAACTGCACTCTACGACTATGCACACACGCACCAGATCTTCATACGAGGCAGAACTTGGCAGAAGGCACTCGAACGAGGAAAACTACAGCCTACTGTTGCCACAAGCGAGTCCTGCAGGTGAACTCAGACGGCTGAGTGGTAATTTCAATGCGCCGACACTCATCGAACTTGAAAGAGATAGGGAGCACAAGAAAAGTTTGAAAGGAGTAGAAAGATTGAGGAGCAAGGTCAAAAACTGGGTGAAGACGTAATGTTTGGGTCGAGATACTGAATCCTCTGTGACGATGCTCTGATGACCTTCAAGCATGACTCTATGGGCGAGACACTGGCTGGAAACAGATTGTGGATTCATTCGCGTGCTTGGCGCACGTGTTTCTAGGAATGGATCTGCCCTTTGTCAAGGTTACTTGCAGGTATCGTCTCTGTAACCTTGCTTTTCAGCCTGATCTCTCTCACGACCCGCTGCCTAGCACCATCTTTTCTTATGTCATACCTAAAGATACCCTTCGCTTTCATATCCATAGACTAGCAATTTATCCCGAGTTCCCAGAGTGAGCGACGAGCTTCCGCGGGACGGCAGAATCGTGATACATGACATCATATTCGCCAACCCTCAAACGCCACCCTTGCCCATCATACTCGATTCTGCGAACGTGCAACAGAATATCAGCAATTATGTGCTCCGCGGTCGCTCTAGCCGTCACATTCCACAGATCACTCAGCCATTTCATGTGATGTACAGTCGGGTCTGTTTCATCTAGGCAGCGATAGCGACATGGGTTACAAATCATTGCCTCATCTGTCACCCTGGCGGACAAAGCGTGGCTGGGCAAATTGCGCAGCAATGACGTCTGAAGACTACATTACAGGATTACTGTTTGCGCGTGTCCAACGGCTGGTGGATTGTAGGCAACAAGGTAACAAACAAAGTGTCTTTAAGTCCCTGAGTCCGCATTGGCAATGGCTTGTATCTCACCCTCCCATACAATTGGCTGATCACACCTTACTATCGCCCATTTCCCAAAAGCTCCATCTACGACATACATACGATAGCAAAAATCACTTTTCTTAATTTATCCAACCCAGCGCACACCACTATCAATGGACCACTACCCCGAAATCAAAGTCTCAGAACGTGAATGTCCCTCCCACCAAACCTCAGCATCAACATCCACATCCTCCATCTCCTCCAAACCAACCATGCACAACCACAACCACTCCCAACATCACCAACACCACCACCAACAAAACAAAAAACTCAAAACTTCAAACGCGCAAACTCCTCAATACATCTCCTTCCCCACTCCAGACCCCAACCCCCAACCTCGCGAGCGCAACGACTCCGTCCACGACGACAGCACCACCCAGCCCATCAAGCCAGACAACATCGAAGCGCAGTTGTCCCGCTATGTAGATGCGCCGCCTCCGTATGCGGAGAAGCAGTACGAGGGCAAGAGCGAGGATGAGAGGGCGAGGATGCGGCTTGTGAGTTATGCGAGGGAGGTTTCGAGGATTATGGGGAGGCAGTTGGCGAGGGGGATTAGGAGTGAGGGGGAGAAGGGGAAGGCGAAGTAGAGGTGATTTGGCTTGGGGAGAGGGGCGGAGGGGTAGAGGGAAGGGTGGTTGTAAGATACGTGATACTGTATGATATTTTGAAGTTTTGTAGCGTGCATGGGTGGGCGTTTGAGCGGGTTAAGGGGGTGGGTGGATTGGTTGATTCGTATGAAGGATGATATCAAAGTTTTTGTGTTAGTCGATTATTAAATGAATTCAAGCTGTGCAAAATATTGACTGTGGACTGATTCTTGAGATGGTGGATTATGATTGAGTGCTCTAGCAGAATACTAGAGCATTTGCGATACGTTCTAAGATGTATCATGATGAAATTCAAATCAAGAACTGTTAAACACCTTGATAGCAGCTCTTAGGGCACTGCAACTATACTTTACACAGAATGCCTTGCATTTTCTTTAATAAGATGTGGATATGTGATTCGTCTTTGTTTGATGGTTTTGTCGTCAATTCTCGATTGAATTGTTGAATAATACCTAGGTATTGGACTGATAGAGTGCTTCTTATGGCACAAAAGAACCTCTTCATCTTCACGACGGATAGATGGTCAATCTGTACTTCTTGCCTGTACGAAGTATACAGGATGCTGGTCTCGTCAAACAAGTATCATTTGGTAATTATCGCTCGTAGCGGGCAAGAAGGTTCGATGGGGTGATATCAGGTCTATTTGAACTTCCCTTATGAATCATTGACCAAGGAATCACTATTCCAAACAACCAATAGCCATTATGGCGCGATTATTTCGCGCAAAAATCACGAGTACTTCGGTCCTTCATGTTGGTAAGACGGCAAATTATTAAGGTAAGACGGGGATTCCATTTCCGTGCTGACACACCCACCACGATGAACCGAACCAACGACGACCCGAGCCTCTGAAAGTTCTTGATTCACCGAGCTGCCGCGAAGGATTTAGGATTTACTTAGTGCAAGAAATTTTTGCTTTACCCGAGGGCCTGGACTAGAAGGACTTCAAGTCCCGGGAACCAGGAGGCCACGCGGGATCTACCGAAGCCCACGAGTTTGACGCAGGTTCAACATTGGCGCAGATGGAATGATCAGAGTTATAGGCAGGGTGGTAGGGCGGAAGGAGCATTTCTCGGAAAGGTCTTCCGAATAAACGTTCTAAAACGTGAAACTTATATTTTTGAGTGTCCTCAAGCGTGATTCTAAGTGTGTTTCTGAATCTGTTACATAACTAAGCTGTTTAATTAATTGCATGCATAAAAGGCTATTACAAACTCTGCTCCCGTCATGTCCGTCCCTCAGCCCGGTATACTCAATTCACATTGCTCAGCAGATGTTTCTAGTATGTCCGCGACCTGATATCTCTGATCGCGGATTAGTTAGGTGTTTGTGGTGGCTGAATCGGGCGCCTGGTCATGCCACTACAATAAGTCTTACCGCAGGCAAATTACCTGAACCGGTGGGCAAGCCGATGAAGGGGCGCTTTTACACTCAGCCCTGTATCTTGGCTCTACTACTAGCATGTACACGTGTGGTTACTATTCATACTGTGAATGCGGGGCCAAGGGCCTAATTACCCTATCTGGTATAAGATAATTGGGTAATTTGAAAGTAACGCAGAGGAGACACGGGATGGCCGTTATACCCCATGATTCTAGGCCTTTTAGCCTAACTTTATTAAATGAATAGAGTGAATGCGACGATAATGTGCACTGGGTATACATAGAGTTACTTAGGACTGTAATCGGCTCGGTGAAGCTTACAAGGTCGAGTAACCCGTTTGATATACGAGCTGACGTTGTGCCCAGACGTAATACGTTACTGTAAGATACTGACACAAGCTTAATTTCGCCAATTGAATCAGCCTTGGTCAGGCGCACAATGAACATAGGGCTGTGTACCTGAATTTAGGGAAATCTTTGTCAGTTTCACAATACGGTATGTTAAGTCATTGCAAGTATACTGCTGTATCTTTGTCTTGAATGTTGACTCTATCGTGATGCCATTAAGATCGATCCGTTTGCAATGAGATGCATGGCATCTTAACACCTAATCAGCATGGGAGCCAGTGTTGCCATACTTGATGCTTCTACAATGAATCCTCAACGCTAACATTTTGTAACAATCTTACATGTTATGCCTTTTGTTTTAAAAGGCAAATTGTATTTTTGGTAATCAATTCTCACGCATTTTACTACTAACTCGGCGGCCAGTAGGGTGCCTTGAGTGGACGTGGTTTTAGGTTGACTTTGCGCCGTAATCAGCTTGTCCAGATTTCTGAAGAAGCACAGTCCTTCTCCACAGACTTCGCCGCCTAAGGATGAGGCATATTGCTGACCGAACGCCAACATCTCCTTACCCCTCTCATTTTGAAGTCTGACATGTTGAGCAACTCGATCAAATCGATCGATGAATATGGGAGAATTGGCCAGATTTTGAGCATTTGGTGGGATGTAGTTCTGAGCCTGAAGACTTCAGTACCAAATTACGAGACTAATATAGTGTTGATC
Source organism: Shiraia sp. slf14 (assembly GCA_000498155.1). NCBI lineage: Eukaryota > Fungi > Ascomycota > Dothideomycetes > Pleosporales > Shiraiaceae > Shiraia > Shiraia sp. slf14. Next base: position 180,586 of record AXZN01000021.1, read on the forward strand.
ATATAGGTGAACCAAAGTTCTTAAATCACATGCATGAAACGGCTGAGGAAAGTTTCCCAGACAGGGAGGAGACACAAGCTGTGCCAAGGAGATGCAGGCCACAGGGCTGGATCACGAATGAACATGGGTCAACATGGAACGAAACGATCACGATCACGATCACGAACACCAAGATGCCCTGAGAAGGACTACCGGTCACCGAATTGAAGGCCTGAACATTCTGCAAGAAGTTTGATCACCGAATTCATGAAGAAATATAGGGCCAGATGAGTGATGAAGTGAATATAAAAGTCTCCATTATTTCCCCTCATTCAAGTCCTCATCGCACAATCACTTTCTCATCAACAATCACTTCAGTCTAACACTCTCTACCAACTTCCACTCCCCCAAAAACCAAACAATCAATCAACATGCGTTTCACCGCCATCGTCCTCACCACCCTCTTCGCCATGGGCATGGCTGCTCCAGCTGCTGAGCCCATCGCTGAGCCTGTCGCTGAGGCCCAGCCTGAGGTCCTCGAAGCCCGCGCCTGCAAGGACGGAACCTACCGCTGCGCCAACAACAACGCCGAAGTCTGCCAGTTCGGCATCTGGATGTTGGCTGCCAAGTGCAACAACCGCAAGTGTGTTTTCTTCAATGGAACTCCTTCCTGCGTCTAAGCTCCATACTTCAAATGACAAGTAAGTCATCACTTTCAAGGGGAATATCATGACCAGGCAACTAACTTAGCCGATAGTATCCGCTTTAGTTCAACCCTAGGGCGAGAAGTTTACACTTTAGAGGAGCGGAGTTTCGGAATTTTAGACTTTAGAGCTGGAACATCAAGATTGTTGGGGGACATCGGACATTCTTTAGGGAGTAGCTTTAGTCCTGGATAGCTTCGCTGCTAGAAAAATTGATACTATTGCTATTCAAACCAAGCCTAGGCAAAGCATGAAGTGACCTGACATGTACTAGAGTCAACAAGTGAGTAGATTTGTTACATGGTATGACAAAACACACCATCGATGACATAGAAGACGACAAAGAATAAATGTCCTACTAGCAATCTTAGATAAAACTTAAGAAGTTTCCGCATACTACATAGATTTGGTGGATCTCTTTTCCGTATGGCGTTATCATAACTGCTTCAACGCGACAACATTGCTTCACGAAGAGCACCATTTTAATCACTTCGCTTTAAGCACAGAATACATTTACGTACTGTAAGGAATATTCAAGATGGGAGGGCTCTCACAAAACACAAATCTGCTTCTTTCCTGGCGTTAAAGTCAGCAACACCAGGTGATACAATTTTCGTTGTTGGTAAAGATCATTGGTTTGAAGTGGTACAGAATATTAAGTGGAGTACCACAACGAATTTCAAAATGCGTATAAGTGCTTTAGAGTATAACTTGCGATAACACTCTGATATGGTATAAAGTTGAAGTACATCGCAGGTAAATTCTTTTGTGACATGGATCGTCTTATGGCGCAAAAATTACCTACAAATACCATTTGTTGATAATCGATAATCGGTGTACTCGGATCCAGCCATTAATTAGATTTCAGATTGTTTACTATTTTAAAGTGAAAACCCTGCTCTCACTCCACAAACAAAAGTACTGGTTATGATTTGTCGCTCTCGTAGTGGTGCCAAAAGTGCAACCATTTTCGATGGATGCGACAATGACGATCAATGATATCTAAGTGTTTTCGTCTATAGGCGAGAAAACCATCGCAAGGCGCAGTTACCTAAGCCTCTTCTTAGCTTCTACGTCTCGATACAAGCCTTACACTTGCGCTCTTGACGTCACTAAAATGACGTTGTAGCCAGTCTTGGCTCTCTTTGTAAGCTTCGTCCGCTGGCGAACTTTGACAACGTGATTGGCCACTTGCACTACTACACGATGATCTTTCCCCAGAGAACACGATCTGCTATTTAGGCCACCCAGTCTCTAAAATAAGAGCATCATGTGTATATAATATCCTGAATGCAGCTTCATTCATACAAACAATGTGACCAACATAATCACACATTCTTCCACGTAAAAGATCTTCAAGTCTTCTACTACACATCACAAGCCAGACTTCAAAAACCAATCACACAGAATGACATCTGAAAACACCAAGTCGTCTACCAAGACCGAAGAATGTAAATCATGACACATCACACTTTTTCCCATTTCGCAGCATTAACAAAATCAAGATCCCAAACTCACAAAGGAAGAACAAGAAGCTAAGAGCAGGGCGATGATTGAAGCACGCTTGGACTACCTACATCACTTAGACAAAATCAACGGCCGAGAGCCGCCAGTCAGGGGAGCGAATAATGGTAGTAAAGATTCGGGGCATGGCGAGAATCAACAAGCAGGCAAGTCCGCTAGCTTAGGAAATTTCATTGCTGGCATTGCCAATGCTTTCAACTGAGCATGATTATGAATGAATAGATCAACGAATATACGATTTTGAATTCAATGTGAACTTGCCGCCGCGTGGTATATTGTGGCTGGTCTCTAATTCTTGCTAACAACCGCAACCATGCGCCACACTGAGGGCCTGATACCTAAGTACTTCTAAGCCCCAGCACAGCAAAGTACAGCACAAAACACCGCAACAGAAGCGATCTAAACATACAGCTCAGTTTGAGCAAATAAACTAAACGAAAGAATTAGTTCAAGAAAATACCAGGGTAAAACTCTTGAAGATCATGAGGCCATACAAACCACCCCCACGATGTCACTTTAACATCCTCAAATCCATACATTCTTTGTTCGTGGGCATGCCCAAGATGTACTCCCGTCTTTCCTCTTCAAGCCTCGCACCCAAGAAACTCCTTCGTAACTTAAGTGGCGACCCAACCCCTCCGACCAATCACATCGCGTCCTGTCGGCAAATTGCTCCCAAAACGGCGATCCACTCTCTGGATCTTCTCCAAATCCCAAAATAGCACAGCCAGCAATGTAACATCCACCGCCATTTCCAACGTACATCGCGCGCCTTGCAGAAGTCTTTCCCCCTTCGCCCTGCTTTTGCGATAGACATCGTGCGTGCGATGGATTGGATGGTGCGACATGGCGCAGGTCCCGGAGGCCTAGGGAGACACGGATCCGAAATTGGGTAGATGACGCTTTTGTGCTGACGCGGATCGGTACTGCGCCACGTGGATGGTGCGGATGAGTGCGAAGGAACATAAGACCTGTGTGGGGAGCACCACCTCCTGAGGGAACAAATTAGATGGAGATCAACGTTCCAATATAATCCTCTTACTTTAATCACTTTTGCCTTACATCGAAACCTCATCGTTGCACTCCATCTTCCATCACCCATATATTTATATACCTGTTCGAATCGGGATACCCATCGATCTAGAATACAAAATCTCAAGCAACTGCAACTTTAAGCGAGAAGGTATGCATGCCGCTACTCACCCATGAAAGCCTCAACCCGTTCAAGGATGCCGCCATCCTGCCAACTTTTTTACATCCTGGATCCAAGCTAACCACCATGCATGCAGTCAAGACCCTGACAACGCCGGACACCTGGACGAAACAGGCACATACGACTCAGTAAACAAAACACCACATCCGAACGTGATTTCAAATCCGGATCGCATATCGGAATCGGCTTTTATATCGCGGTCACTTTCAACTCTCTCCACCATCGACTTCCAACATCCAACTTCCTCCATCAACTTTCCATTTCGACATTTTCCCAACAAACTCTCAAACAAGCCAAAATGGACTCCCCACCAACCTCACCAACCTCCCCAACCTCACCCACCCAATCCTCCATGCCCCCCGTCCCAGACCACATCATCGTCACATTCGAAGGCAAAACCCGCGAATTCCTCCGCATCGTGCGGGAGACAGAAGACGAGGAGCAAGAGGAATCGAGACAAGCGCGAGTATCGCGGCCGAGAGTCCATCGAGCGACGAGGTATTATGCGCGGGGTGGGGATATTGCATAAGAGGGGGGATTTGGAGTTGATATGAAAAACGAAAAGGGTGTTATTAGATTGGATTCTTGTTGATGGTATTATTGAGGGGGAGGGGGTAAGGTTTGGTGTTTGTATATATTTTGCTTTCTGGGATGGGTGGGATGGGTTGGGATGGTGTATATGGGTTTATGAAGGATGGGTTAATGAATCAATGTGTTCTCTACTGTTCACACGACGACTTTTGCGGTCAATGTTTGTTTTAGTGCTACGTACTGCTTTGCTGCGCTGCGTCTAAACGAGTTTGCGTGTAGCAATGACATCCTAATAAAGGTTCATCAATTACACAAAGGTATAGCAACACCATAAGATAGAGAATTTCGCGGCCTTCAAGAGAAGCGACATCATCAGAGCGAACGAAGCCTAGAAGGCTTCATGCATCTGAGAAGGTACATCTCCATTAGTAGTATGCGGGGCACTTCCCCTGATACAGGAGGAGTTCCTTGGTAATTACTTCTACGATCACCGTAAACTTAGTAATCAGGAATGCACAGAAGGACCGACCCACACATCAAATTCAACAATTCAGGACGCAGAAACACCATTCATAATATCCTACAGTATATGCACTTTGACGCTGAGAATAAAAGAATCTCACTCGTCCATTTCCTCTCAAACATTCGCCGAAGAAATGCTACTCTACAGGAACCCCCGCAAACGGGAACTAATAAAGCATCTTCCATGAATTAGAAATAAGCCAAAGTAAAAAGAATCCCGAACCCCTCGCAAAAGAACGCCGTTGCTTTTTTGTGACACCAATGAGGCCCAGGAAAAGCCACCTCTTTTCCCCTCTTTATTATCCCCTCCGTAACGTCACCATGATCCTTGAATGCCTGCCAGCCGGAAAGAGTCGTGATACCGTAACGATTGCGGAAAAGGAGTTGTTAAGTGTATAAGATATAGGTATCAGGTTGAGAACAATAACAAGGCCCAATTGAGCCATGAGTTAGGTATTGAAGAAGCTGAACCGTGAACCCCATTGCGCACGCAAATGCATGAGAAAGAAAGTATGATCTGCATTAGACAGGCAAGCTGTCATATGTGTGTTCATCCGCAATTGTCATTAATCGAATACGAGACATGGTGCGGTCAATTATGCCAGCGGTCGAGGACTTTGCTGGGCATGAGTGAATAGAGCATTGAGAAGCCGTTCAACCTGAAAGGGTCGGAGGGTTAGCATTGCCTGAGAAGCGAGCTATAAGAAGGGAACGTACTTCAGGCGCTGCCTTAACGAACGGCAGCTCCCAGAATGAATAGTTGCGGTTCTTCAAAATCTCCAATAGGGTGATGATGAGTCCCCATGGATGAGGACGGTGTACAAGCAAGCGCTCCAAAAGTACTCTCGTAATGGCTTCCTGGATCTCAAGCTGCTGAGGATCCTCATTAGGGGTACCGAAAACGTGGAGAAGCGCATAGCTATAGAAGTGCGTGTGTGTATTCGGGAAGCGAAGTTGGTTTGCAATGGCGCTGATGAAGTGGAACCGAGCTTCAGGGTTGAAGGCCTTGCCTAGCTTTTCAAGTAGACCAGCAGCCGGGCCCGCAGCATCGAAAAGGGGAGCACTAGCTCCGTCAGCACCCAAGGTCGTAATACCAATATACAAGATAATGGCATGGATCAAAGCTGGATCCGCTGTAGTTGGGGTCAACTCGAAAGTGGTGACCTTGGGCTCAGAATAGTAAACTGCTTGAGTGATCTTGTCAATATCTTGCTGCTTAAGTTCGGCGCCATTCAGCACGTTGTCAATGCAACTCTTCAAGCCAGCGGCACTGATGATTTGTTCAATGTCAGATCGAATGACTGGTGCTTGGAGGTTCTTCTCCAGTCGTTCGCCTTTCAGTCCCGCCGTGAAAGGATCGGGCATCTCCAGTATAGTTGAAGGATAAGCACTCACGATCAAGTTCCTAAGCTGAGTGCAATGCATCGGGATGCTGTTGCAGAATCTGAAATGATTCTCGACTAAGAACTCCGGGAAGTCGTGGTGAATGACAAGCAACACGCGCAAGACGCCACGGTAGAATTGCTGTGCCATCAATGTTTCGCCGGTTGGCTTGATGAGCTGCCCAGTGAAGACCAAAAGGGTCTCCATGAGTCGAGCATAGACGTCCCAGCGTTCATCATTTTGTCCTTCTTCCAACATGGCCGGAATGAAGATGCGATGAGCCAGCAGAGCCAACCATGCAAAGGTGAAACGGGAGAAGTGATTTGGCTGCAGAATCAATAGAGCCCTAGCGACGGCAAGGAACAAGCCAGACTTCTGACTAGCTAGCGGCTCGTCATTGACGGCTTCATTCAGTCGGAACAAAACAGCAGAGAATAGCTTGAAGAAGACCTTTTGGTTGAAGGCATCGCCTCGATTGTTGTGGTGGTTGCAGAGTACAAGCACAACAACAACCAGGATTTGATCGAGATACTTGGCTTTGTTTTCCCTGTCAACTCCGTCTTCTTCGCCATAATACTGAACTAGATCAATAATGAGCTTTCCGAGGGCATCGATCTTGACCGTCGCAATGTTCTCATTGCCGGTTCCAAAAGGAAGCATATGTTCGCGCTCATATGCTAGCACAGAAACGTCAATGCATGTGCGGATAAAGGCAATGGAAGCTTCTTGTGATTCCATGACCTTCTGGCTGTGAACTTGGTAGATGAAGGCAGCGATAGTCTTCTTTGGTGTATCTGACTGTTGGAGATGTACCCATTCCTCGAAAATGTACTCAAGCTGATCTTTGTGCCCACTTGCTGGGGGAGTCAGATCCATGTCCTTCGGTGCCGGCTGGAGTCTTGCAATGACTTGCTTCGCGAGTTCCATGCTAGGGTCTTCTGCAAGCCAATCGGTAAGAGCGTCGATGGTCAAGGCGAAATCAGCACGGAATGCGCTAGGCTGTTCATTCAACAAGAGCTCTTCCATGAGAGCAGAAAGCATCTCGACTGCTGCAACGCGTCGCTCTTGAATACCCTTTGCGATAGTGTTGTTAAGGCGATGGATGTCCATGAGGTTCACTTCCATCAGGGCGATCATCACGGGTGCTTTGAAGATACGATCATCTTCATGAAGCGTTGCTAGCCACACCAGGACTTGTCGTGAAGTCTGAATAGACAACTGGCATAAGTGGCTCAAGAGATGGACTACGACCTCGATTTCTAAGCGTGACAGTGAATCGGAGAAGAGATGGTTGGTCACAGAGCCAGCAATGCGATAAGCCCAAGTATCTTTGTTTGGCCCAGAAAACTCGATGCTCGAGATCAGCTGGTCGAATACTTGATGGATCGTGCTGGTGCCAGGTTGGAGTTCACTGATCCGCTCCTCGGGTGCTTCTTTGATAACACGGAACAGCTCCAGAAGGAGATCCTCTGCTCCACGCTGACCTCGCTCAGGTCCTGAGGCATCCATGAACCCATTAAGTTGTTGTTGCGCGGGAGGAGCTTGGGCTGCTTGAAGGCTTTGCAGTCGGGGTTGTTGGGCTGGCTGGCGCGGCTCAGCTGGCGCAGCACCAGGTGTTGGCAGGTTGGGCACTGCTGCAAATTGGTCCTGGAGGATGTCTGGCATCTGTCGCCCACTATCCTGTGAGGTATTGTTTGCGTGTGGGGGACCTCGTGATTGCCTTCCAAAATCGTCATAGATGGCCAGCTGTTCTCTGTTCAAACCACCAGCTGTTTGCTTATATGGCTCAGGAATGTAGAAGGCCCAAGGGCTGATGTTGGCGTCCTTGAACGGCTCATTCGGACGAGTGCTGCGGAACATACGACGGATTCGAACGGCTTCTTCGATTTGCATGTCGATTTCGGCCAAGGATGACATCTCAGCTGCCTGTTCAACGGTGTTGCAAACAAGGTCAAGGTTGTCATTGACGAACATGAGCACATGTCCTTCAGGTAAGGCTTGATCAGGAAGCTCTCGTGCCATGAGGCGGATGTTGTTCTGAATGCTCATACGGAGAGGCTCCTTGCACGTTACGAGAGCCAATGCACCAGAGAGGGCCTTGACGACAGTGTGAGCTGCACTGCGGAGTTTCTCCTCATCAGGCTCCATTGCAAAGTCCTTGTTGATCAACTGCGACGTTGAGATTGCAGCAATGGTGACCGATCGCTCAACCACAGGCGCAATAATCTCCTGGATAGCTTGTGTAACGGCAGCGAGGAAGATCTTCTTGAGGTTCGCAGGTGATACAACACTGTTTCCAGATGGAGGATACTGTAGCTGATTTGTGAAGTCCGGTAGAGCGGCTGTGATTGCAGCAGACGAAAATCGTTCGCTTGGACCACGAGTTCTATTCAAGCCCATGATAGATAAATCGCCGAACGCTTCCATACCATCTGTGACAATCGATCCAAGGAACTCTTCATCGGCCTGTGGTCTGGCTCGAATGCTGTTGGTTGGTTCAATGTCCTTGTGATCCAGTTCTAGGCCTTTACAAAGAACCTCAATCTCGAACTTTTGATTGAGCTTCAGATCGGCAAAATGGTACAACTCCATCAGAACACCTAACATCTCCATAATCCAGGGATTGGGAGGCCGGAATACCGCAGATTTCGCTGCTTGCACGAGGACCTTGCAAGTGAATGGGATCACCAACAATAGGCGATCAGTGTCGTAACCTTCGATCAACAAGTCCTTGAACGAAATGTTTCGGAACTTAATGGGCTGGTTACGAGCAATTGTCAGGGATCCAAGCCATGTTCCTAAGTTCTTCAAATGACCACGTTCAGTTGAGCCCAAGGTTGCGTCGGTGTTCAGCATCCTAATGACGCTCACGTAGGTTTCCCGCAGCACTTCAGCCCACAGCGCCCTGTCGTTGAACAGATCTAGCATGTCAAGATACAATTGTTGATAATTGGGTTGCATCTTGGCGCGTTCTTCAACAAGGTAATTCGCGAACCACTGGTGATGTCTGTCTTCAACAGCCTGGGTCAAATCGTTAATCTTTTCACGAAGGTTGCGCTCCGAAACATTGTTCAGCACGAACAACACTTTGTCCTGAACTTCCTCGTCGGGGTCTTCGTAGAGATCAGGTCGCAATGGCGGGTCCGCGTGGAGACAGGAGAACTTGGGAGTGTCTGATTCGTGTTGCAAGGCGTCTTCAATACCGTTGCTGTTGCCATTTGTGAGACCAACCCCATTATGACCGTCTCCGTTTGGCTCTCCGACTTGCTGTCCAACAACTTCCTCAGCTTTGGCGAAGATTTCAGTTCCTTGAAGGCCCGGGACGATGAGGAGTTGATCGCAGTAATTCGGCCACTCTGACAGCCTGTTCGAGAAGTGTAATAACGCTTGTAATCCAAACTTGTACATGGAATCGTCCGGTCTGTACTCTTGCACAGCTTCCAAAACCATTGCTAGTCCGACTTGCAGTGCGATTCTTGAAAGCAGATTAAAGTTAATAATGCCTCCAAATAGCACAGCCGTAGTTGCCAAAGCCTCCAGAGGGTATTCGCCAAAGCAATTATACTCGTCGAACAAACCATGAATCATACAGGCGAACAGTTCTTGCTCAGAGGGATCACGCGACTCCTTGTACTTTTTAAGAACAGAGATGATATCCCTAACGTCGCTCTCCCCGCTGTACATATTCTTGAAATGCTCCTGCATCTTTTTATCCGCATCCTCGGGCAAAGAGTTACTGTTTTGACCATTGGCATCAATCACATCATCTACTCCCTCGCCATAATTAATGAGTCGGGGGTAAGCTTGAATGCAGTTTCGTTGAAGCGGCAGCAATTCTTGCTCTGGCAATCCACATTCCGCGAGGAACCAAAGTAATGGATACACGGTCTTGACGGCGAGCGGTAGGCTGAGTGGGTGGTGGTCGTCTCGTACGCGCTGCATTTCGTCTGCAGCTCGAGCAGTCAAGAAATTGGTCAGGATACGACGGAAAAGCGTGCCGGCCTGTTCAAAAGTCTGCTGAAGCCAAGGTTCGATCTCGAATTTCCCTCGAGCATGGGCCTGCGCGGCTAGATCCAAGCTGATGTCAGTATTACTGCGAATTAAAGTCTCCAGCCAATCATTGGCCTCTGCATGCTCGAGAATGAGGGTGAGCGTCATTGGGTCTACGTTGTAAGCGTCCACGAATCGGTCAATGAGCCACTGAAGATCCTGCTGCCAAAGACCGTAAAGGACAAAGTTGTAGATCGGAAGCTTCTTCTGGAAGTATGGATCAAACAACTGCTTAAGTGCTTGCTCCTGTAATGCGCCCCAGGGCTTTGGAACTGCTGCTGCTGCGACCAGGAACTCGGCGGTATGCGGGTTGATGACCATATCAGGAATACCCATGACCTGCGCAGTGTGGTATGTCTCGGACGTCCGGAAGATCATACCAAAGAGTGCTTGTGTGGCATCAAGCGATACAAATGGATGTTTGACGGCTTGTTCTGCAAAGGCCTTGACATCGTCGGACGCGTTGGCGAAAGTCTTCATTGAATACGAGGCACGCAGCCTTGGGATCTGTGAGACATCGAGTTCCTGAGGAGTGCACGACAAGAAGCACAAAAGGAAATACAGATGCGCCATGTCGTGTTGCCATGTGCCACCCCATAATGCCTGAATATCGAACGTCTCGGTTTCTTGAGCAATGGGGAGAAGAGCGTCGTATATCGCGAGGAACTGGTGCTTTTCAATGCGGAGGTGTTCCCGGTCAAAGGTGTGGACGACATCCTGCCAGTCAATGCGTTGGCCAGCCCGATGTTCGCGCAAGGCAGCGACGAAATTCTTGACGTTATAGCCGGTAGACAGCGCAAGATAAAGGACTACAGTCGCGACTTGCTGATAGCTGATGTCGCGGGTTTCGGCCTGTGCGAGCGTCTCCTTGCATGCTTCCACTGTAGCGGTCCCTGGCGGGCCTGCCCGTTGGACCAGCTTTACCAGAGGATTGCGTGAGGCATCTGTGAGCTCGACGAGTAATAACTTGGACTCGACTACGCCAGGCATTTGCGTGTGTGCTTGCTGGTATCGCACTTGCACCGCATATACGAGGTTCATCTTCTTGTCCTCGTCCCACCCTTGTGGTGGATCCTGTAGCAATCGTTCGATGAGGGTGGCAAAGTATTCGGGGTTGATGTCGCTTTGGTGTGGTTGTGCTATGGCCAGCAGGAGGTCGTTGTCGATTCCTGCCATTACTCCATCGGCTGTGTGGGGTTAGTTACACTGTAAAGGCCTGTGAGTGAAACTTTACCTTTTTGTCGCAGATCAGTCTTCCTGCAAGCGAGCGCTAGCATTGCTGTCGCCAAGGGATCGAGCTTGAAATGTGCAACGAACTTTGCAAGGTCAAAGTCGCGAAACAAGTCACCTTCATTGGAGCTTATTGATTCAGCAATCTTGTCTGCTTGCTCAGCTTCTTTTCGTAGTTTCTGGACTTCGGTCACGAGGATCTGGTAGCTGCCATTGGGATCTGTGTTACGCGCCCCGGTGCCAAAGACCTGGGCGGCATTGTTCTGCAGCAATCGCCGGAAGTATTTGGAAAAGACCTCCATGCCGTGTGAATCGACCAACTAGATACGCGTTAGTAGGGGCCAGGTGGTTTTTGGGGAGCCAGGAAGAACGAACCTTCCTAATCTGTTCAGTCTGCGTATCCCACTTGGTGCGGTCTTTTTCGTCTTTCAAAGGCCCGAACTGGCTGAGCAAGAGAAAGATCTGAGCAATGACAATGCGGGAGAGGTTTTGAGGAGAGGCGCCAAAGGAGGGGTTAGCCGTGGTGTTGGGTGAGCCGACGGTGCTGGAGGTGGAGAGGGAGGGCGAGGCGCGGACAAGCTTGGAGGCTCCTCCGCCGCTGCTCGACTGTGCACCGGGCGCCTGTGACGCGGTTGCGGCGGAGGACGCCAGTTGCGAGGCAGCGTTGGGCGCTATGGTCCTGGAGCGAGAGGACAGCAGCTGGCTGGCGGGGAGCTGCTGTCCTGCGGGCGAGAAGGGCGCTGAGGCGGTGGACGAGGCTGCCGACGACTTGCGGCTGCCAACCAGACGCGAAGAGGCGGCGGGCAGAGAGGGGAAGCTGGCGGTGGCGGGCGAGTATGCGGCACGCGAAGTGCTGGGGTCGGTCGGGTTGCGCTGGTCGTGCGCGATGGCCGTGGATATGGGGGTCAAGCGTGTGCTCTGATTGTGTCTCGGGGCACCCCAGGGATGTTGCTGGCTCATCGAAATGGCGTGTCCATGAGCAGCACAGGGGCAGAAGAGAGGGAGGGGGTGGTAGAGATGGGGGGATGGCAGAATCGGGGACGGGGGTTGGGGGATGGGATAGAGGTTGTTCGCGACATGCTGCGAGTAACGCTGCGAAGAACAGTGCGGCCTTGGCATCCCATAGCGTGGAGGGACAAGAACAAGCACCCGCAACCGCCAGCATAGGCAAACCGCTGCAAAGCTTGTCACGATTTGTCATTGTAAAGTACACTGCATTGTATTTCTGGGTGTTTAAACAGTTCTTCTTGACATTCGCATTTTTTTAGATTATTTTATTCATTCCTATCATTCTGCTGTGGCTGACTAACAGTCGAGGAAGGCGCGATGAGGCTGTCTCTACCCCACATCTTGATCATGTGAATTTCCCTCCAACTACCTCTCCTCCTCTCCATACTCCCGACCACTCTGGCGAATACAACTACTTGCCAAATGCTCATCCTTGACGTTTCACTGACCTGCCAATCACATACCCCGTCCTTCATACCTTGAGACAGCTTGCCATAACTACCCTGGTCATAGCTCTCCTAGATCGTGCTCACTTCAGGCGAAAGCTTCTCAGCCACAAAGAAGTAGAACATACTTGATGAAAGCTGATAGTATCCAACATGAATTGACTTTTTCGCAATCAAGCATGCTGCTCTCTCCCTAACCTAGTCAATCAAGACTCTCTTCGTGGTATGACTAAGCAGACGTGGACTTGGTACTGCCAACAGGTGATGCTCTCATTAACCCAATGCATTCAATCACAATCACAATTTCTTCGTAAAATAACCCAATCCAAAATCATCCAAAATCATCAGATCACAGCTAGCTCTCGGGTCGGGCGGTAAGCAAACGCTTGTCGTTGCTGATCCTCCAGCGTGCTGCTGAGGTGGTGGCTCGTCATAGGCTGTGGCGCCTCCCTTCGCGTTGCCATGGACACAGAACATCAACACAGCGACCTAACCACCTTTACCCTGGGCCGCCTCCTCACCACGTATACCCGGTCTCCGTACCTCCCAGCGTGATACCCCATATCTTATTCACAGTATTGTTTTTGAGCATTCGTTTCTACACGTTTTGCTCATTGCCGCACAACCCTCACTTCAGCAGTAAACACCGGCGCCATGGGTGGAACAACGGCGTCGGAGCCGCCCTCAGTCACTCTCTCATGTAGGTAGACAAGAAAACCACTGGGAATGCAATTGTACTGACGTGAACAGTCGCCAACAACTTCTGGGGCAAAGATGACGCTGGCGTCGGTCCCATGCTCGACCGTTTACATAGCGCAAAAGCCACTAATGACGAACTCAAAAACTTCTACGCAGCACGAGCAGCAATCGAGGAAGAATATGCACGAAAGCTACTCAATCTCTCACGGAAGCCCCTCGGTTCCTGCGAGACTGGCACCCTGAAAATGTCGTGCGATGTTATTCGCGGCGAGGTCGAGGCCATGGGCAAAGCACATCAGAGCGTCGCACAACAAATGAAGACAGAGTTAGAAGAACCACTCGCAGCATTTGCAGGTGGAATGAAGGAGCGCCGCAAGATCGTGCAGAATGGCATTGAGAAACTTCTCAAATTGAAGATGCAGCAGACCGCGACTGTCAACAAAGCCCGCGACAAGTACGAACAAGATTGCCTGAAGATCAAGGGCTTCCTTGCACAAGCACACATGGTCATGGGCCACGAAGAGCGCAAGAACAAAGCAAAGCTGGAGAAGACACAAATCAACTTGTCAACCACTAGTAGTGAATATGAAGCAGCAGTAAAGATTTTGGAAGAGACAACTGGCAGGTGGAATAGGGACTGGAAAGCTGCCTGTGATGTATGTATGCTTGAATCCTTTGATAGCCATGACTGACCATTCCAGAAATTTCAAGACCTCGAAGAGGAGCGCATCGACTACACAAAGAGCAGCCTCTGGAACTTCGCCAACATTGCTTCTACCGTGTGTGTAAGCGACGACGCGGCTTGCGAAAAGATAAGATTGTCCCTAGAGGACTGCGATGTTGAAAAGGACATTACCAGCTTCATCAAAGAAAGTGGAACCGGTCAGGAGATACCTGATCCGCCCAAATTCATCAACTTCTGTCGAGGCGATGCTGAAACCTCGTCACAAGTATCTGATGACGAGAATTACTCGGTCGCACAATTTGCCAGGACTATGAATCCGGCATACCGCGCCTCTTCCCCTCAGCCATCCATGTTTGAGTCGCATCACGACCCAAATAACCCCTTAGCAAAGGAGATGGGACTTCAGCACGACACAAAACCTATCGAGCCAGATGAGATTGAAATTGTGCCAGCACAAGCACCCCCAGCACGGCAACCAGTCCCGCAAGATCAAATCAGTGTAGCCCCTCGCCAGTCCCGGGAAGCTCGAAGACCATCTGTGCCAGCGGAACCACAACGAGCAGTTCAGCCTGATCCCCGCCTGATTCAAGCCCAGCAACAAGCTCGCCAGCAATACCAACAAAGCCACGTTCCACTAAATGACTATCCAGCAGATGGCATGACCCAGTTCTGCCGCATGGGTCCTCCGTCTGATCGAAGCACAATACCAAGCCCTGTCAGGCCTTCGAGCAGAGACTCTCAAAGTGACTACTCCAATCCAACTTCATTCTCCAGCATTGAACCACCAAGTGGGTCTGCTTCACCTGGTAAGCCAATGGCGCAATCACCTGTACCACCCAGCCCTATCGAGGAGAACTCAGTCGCGAAAAAGAGAGGTTTCTTCAACAGTCCTTTTGGGCGGCGAAAGAGCAAGCACGAACGGGAGCCACCAAACATCACTCCAACTAGCCGCAACACCTGGGGCCCTGTTTCGCGAAGAACCAACGAAGAGAATGTTAGCCCTACGAAGCGATTTGGAAGGGACACACGTGGTACAGCCCTGCAAGATGCACCCAGGTCAGCCAGTCCTGAACCCGTGGATCCTCGTGCCAACTTCCAACTCAACGTTGGTAACAATGTGTTTGATGTGGCATCTCCCGACAACCGGAGACAGCCCAAGCAGCAAACGCAGCAAGATGAGCTTGATCCTATAGCTCAAGCCCTGGAGGAGCTCAAAGGTGTTACCAAGCAAACTTCTCTCCGCGTCTCAGCTGATCGATATCACGGTCTGGCCACTCCGCAACCTCCAGCGACCCCAGCAGTAGGAGCTAACTTACCCGGTGGTGCCCCAACTCCTCTTGCCAATGTCGCGATGAATGCTGCAAAGCGAGGTACGCCTCCACCATCATATGATCAGCCTCCTCCTGCCGCTCAACCAGCACCTGTTACGCAACAGCCGCCCATGTCTCGACTTGGCGCGCCAAAGCCAGCTCATACGTCACGGCAGATGCAAAAGACTACACAAATGTATGTCAGTCAAAAGATCAATATGTTCAATGAAGGTCCTCGAGCATCATCGCGCAGCCCAACCAAACAAGAAGCTCCAAGATCTGCCTCTCCTGCGCCACCTCGCGCAACAAGTCCTCGTCCAAGTTTGTACACACAACAATCTCAACAACAGCCGTCGCCAGCAGCACTGCGTCAAGCACAGCAGCAGCAACAGCAGCAGCAGCAACAGCAACAGCAGGAAAGACAGCAACAACAAGAGAGGCAACAACAGCTAGAGAGGCAGCAGCAAGAGAAGCAAGAGAGAGAAAGACAGGAACGGGAGAGGTTGGAGAGGATTGAGAGAGAGAGACAACAACAAGAGAGCCTTGAGAGGCAGCGACTGCGTCAACAGCAACAGCAGCAGCGAGAGCAGCGAGAGCAGCAGCAGCAAGCTCAATCGCCAACAACTATGCGTCCACAGCAACAACAGCCACCGCCACAACGGCAGCAACAAGAGCAACCGAAACCACAAGCCCCACCACCGCTGAATAGCTACCGCACAGCATCACCAAACCCTTATGCTGCGCCAAGTCCCGCAAGACCACGAGCTCAAACAACGACTACACCTGCACAAGCATATGGCACGCCTATTGGTCGCAATTCGTACTCTTCTACTAGAGGTGCCTCTCCGACTGTCAATGCCATGCCACGAGCTGCTTCGCCTCAACCTCCACAACCTGCGTTTGCACAGGCCCAGTCTCAGTCTCGTCCAGCTTCTCGAGCTGCTGCTTCATCCCGAGCTGCAAGTCCACAGCCAGCATTCCGTCAACAGAACTACGATCGTCCCTCAAGTTCGAGAGGAAGTGATCGTGCCAGTGGTATGCAACTTTCCATAGCAGGCAGTGTCCGTGGTGAAGGAAGTGAATATGGTGGTAGCGTACGTGGAAGAGGTACAGCTAGACCACAAAGCTCCTACTACGGAGGCAGCGGGGGAAGCGAATTCAATTTCGGCGGAGGTAGTGGCAGCTCTGTCAGGGCTGAGAGTAGGGTTCGAAGCAAGAGTTTGGCCGAACCAAAGAATTACAACAGAGATGGACGTATCATCCTGCATTATTGTAAGTCAATAGCCCCCTTCAAATGGAAGAATCAAGACCTAACACATATACAGCGCGTGCCATGTATGGCTACACAGCCCAGATCCCAGAAGAATTGGGTTTCCAAAAGGGCGACATTCTCGCAGTTCTTCGTCTGCAAGACGACGGCTGGTGGGAAGCCGAAGCAGTTGGAAAGAATGGCCGACCTGGACTCGTACCATCCAACTATCTTCAGAACTGTTAATTGCCGTACTCGCCCGCCATGTAGCATTACTTATGATTGCTCTTTTATCTTCTGGTTCATAGCGTTTGCTGCACCATTCCACGGTTCGTATCTGGCGTTGGACTGCTTTTGGGATACCTTGAAGCCTGTTTCTTTTTTTGGGGATGACGTTGGTGTGAAACGTGTGTATGTGCTGAGAGAGCAATGTCAATAGTTGATGAATAAATTGTATATGATGACTACGAAGAGTTTTGAGTTAGCGACTTGTGTGTGCTTGAGTGACGTGAGGCATCAGAGGTAGTCGTTCTGAATGAATGGGAGACCGACTGAAACTACCCTGAAGACTACAAAATAAAAAGTGGAAAGGTTAGTAAGTTCCATTTAGCATTGTAGTCTTCAAGCTACTGCTTGAGTTCCGTGAGTCCTTATGAAAGGTGTGTACAAAGTAGCTCATATTGAATGAATGGGAGGGCTACAAAGATTACCCTGAAGACTTCAATATGGAATAGTATAAACGTTCGTAAGTTTCAAACAACACTGTAGTCTTTAGAGTACTGTTATATTATTACTTGTCCAAGATCATCGCCCTCTTATACAAAACTCAGACTGTTCATACTCACTCTCCAACGCTACCACGATCGGCCTGTTAGCCGAGCACAATCTCTTCCACCTCAACCTCAATCTCCTCCTCTAGTATCATTTTGACAACAAGCAGGTATTGTCCAAGTTCAAACTCATACTATCTTCCAAGTCAACATGACATTAGCAAGTGGGCTTCGTCAACTCAAGGGGTATATTGAAATATGAACAGGAAATTGAATATAGACGCCCGATCCTTCACTTCTCATCCACAGTGACCAATGTCGACTCTGATGTATTCTCCCTGCTATCAATCTCAACAGGAAACTTTTCCAAACTCTCATACCACTGCAAAGCACTGCCAATCAGAAAAGCCCAGCTTCCCCAGAAAGTCGCAAGAGATGCTTGGTACTGCGCCCAGCTATCTGTATCGTATCCAAACGCCGGGCAAAGCGTGAATCCTATGCCCCCAATCAAGTTCCATGCACCAACCCACCAGCCAAGCGTGCTTAGTGCGGGTTTCCACCATTTGGACTGTGTTTCTAACATGAATAACGTCCCGGAAATGATAAAGCCAGTTCCGCCGATGACTTGAGGGGTCCAGTAGAATATAATGATGAGCCGCCGTGACATGCGATCATAAATTCCAGGAAGTGAAGTTAAGCCAGCGATCCAGAAGATACTAGCACCAAGTAGTTGGGACAGAGAAGCCAGGAATCCAAGGGAGTGCAGGTAGTGCGAACGAAGCTCTTCACCTGACGGCCACCAAACCCACGAATGGCCATCCTGTGCAGTTTCAGGCTTCGCTTGAGATTCTGTCCCATCGCATCTCCCCCTGCCAACAAGATTGCGCTTATTCAAGTGGTGATGTGTACAGCGCGACTTCGAAGGGCGCAAATGCAAATCCTGGCCTTCTTCCCTATGCGACAACGAACGCTCTAACGCCCATCCAAAGCATCCCGATCTATTCTCGTTCACCGCTTCTGCCATGAGCAGAAACGACCCGAATTCAAACACCGTAGCTCCGATGAAGGCGGTAATGCCTCCGCCATATAGGGACTCGTTCTTGAACATTGTGTCCGGTCGTACGAGCGGCAGCCATGCGAAGAATGCGTTGATGACCCATATTACGCTACCCAGTGTGAAGACGAAAGCGACGTCGAAAGACACATCCCAGAAAGGGTAATACGTTAACATACGCCAGACGTTACGGGCGACAACATGGAGCGATGAGGTAGGGCGGGGTGTATGCTTCGACTCGGGCGTACTCTGTGTGGGATTGACAACAACGGCATGTCGTCCTTTGCGGTTGTTGCGCGAGGTCCATTTGAAGTGGATGTCTGATCGCGCATCGTGGCGGAAGCGTGCTACGGTGGGATTGAAGATGCCTATGGGGCCAGAGACATGATGTGGCTCCAAGTTGAGCATCGCCTCAAACTTTAATGGCTTCCACTTGGGTCGAAACGCTTTGTTGCGCGGCAGATTGTTTTCAGGGCCATGGTCGCGGTCTGGGGATTGATGCATCACGCCACCAATCCTTGCGCCAGCTACTATTCTGTATGTGTTAGTGATCGCTGTGGTGTTAATTAACGACTGGAATCATGGGTATCAAAGTCAGCGGCCATTTCACGAAGAGCGCACGAAAAAAGCTGGAATTAGCCATGTTGTTGAAAGCTACTGGTTGCGTGCGTCATCGCGCGAACTAATAACAACCTAACAATGAATTGATGGTGGCTGAATAAGCGACCGAACCACGCGTTCTCGACATGTTCCCACTTCCACATTGCTATCATATGCGTGTTACTATTAAACAACTTTGTCTTCATGAAGGAGCTTATTTGAACAAGTGGAAGCTGTACAAGCTTCCGCTACATACATAAGATGGCAGATACCAAAAGAACCCTGTAAGCCTCGTCATGCTCTTATTCTTACTACACAGTAAACCTGTTAAAGTTGTCTTTCTATTGTATAAAATTGGCGTTTTGGCAGGTTTGAGAGAGATCTTTCAAAGCCCTACTTATCAAATTCTCGATTGCAAGTGGTCGGTGCTGGCGGTAATGTTATACTTTACATACCCTTCCAACTTTCCACCTTCCATCCCAACCCCCAAAAAGTCACACTAACCTGATCTAGTAATAAGATATCAAAATACCCTCCGCAGTAATCTATACCCCCTCTAACCTTCCTAATCCGGAAGGTTCAGAAATAAAAATTCCTCTAAGTCTGTCTGGAGTAGGTTGTGATGGTGTAATTATTCTACTTTTCCTACCTTACCAATTGAAGATTATAAAAAAGAGCGCTTTACCTAAACGGGGTTAAGAAGTCAGATTTCTGACCTGCAGCGATCGATGGTTTTGGAGAGTTTCCGGATTAGGAAGGTTGGGGTTGCAGGGGGTATAGTTACTCTTGAGGACAGTTCAACTGCCAACGGCAAACGATATTTTCAAAGAGGCTAATGTCGATGTAAACTAACACTGCACCAAGAAGTTTACTCCTGGAATATTTGCGGTTCTCGATTGAGACCATGTCACATACAGCTTCCCAAAGGTCTTTACCACGCTTGTCTAGTTCCCATAGGAGATTATGTATAAAACCCCCATTCAAACATCTATCCGTTCTATTTTCATGTACCCTGACGAATGGAAACAAAATATCCATCTGATCGAAGGCGCTCAGATACACAAGCCAACAGCAACTCCGGGCCTTGTTCGTGTCCACCCTTATACCGGGCGTGTACAAGGTTTGCTGGTGCATTCAGCAGCACAAAATCTTTCGCATACTGGATTGTAACAACGCGAATTGGCCCTATCGGAAGCCTGGTATAAAGGTACGCCATAATACTGTCCATAGTGTCTAAATGCAATCAGTACAAAATATATGTAGCAATACAAGAAATACGCTTACTCCGATCGGATAGGTCTGGATATAAGCCATTCACCCATATCCAAGGTCTGTAAAATAGAACTTTCCTCACGACTTCTTTGACCACCTCTTCTGTGAACTGGACTCGATCCTTTGTCGAATTAAGCTTAAATTCTGGGGGAAGGGCCATGTAATCTGGGTATATATCCGCCAGGTGTTTGCTCTATAAAGTCTGGCAAAGTGCGCTCGCGTCCTCGAAGTATGTCTGAAGATCATTTCCAATGTACCACTCGGCCTCTGCGGCTTTCTCGTAAACGGCCGCCTTATGAAGCTTTGCGAATTCGGATGGATCCAGCGGCGGGGGGGTTGATGCCCGGTCAGTCATAATGATAGCGTATGGAGTTGCGAGAGATGTGTCTGAAAATAATACGCAAACGAGGTGATTAACTGTATATCGAGGCGTTCATGTAGGAGAAGTGAGCAGGCTACTGGGTCGGGAGGTGTTCCTGCTGTAATATGTCGAGCCTAATTCTACCCATTCTTTCCGTAAGCAAGACTGAATCGATGCTTCCTGACATACCCAACTTACGCCAACTTACAGTTTGAACAAGTCCATGCACCTCCAATAAGCTCTTTCCCAAGTGCGCATTCAGACAACCATGTATGAAAACTTCCAAATAACTTTGAGACTCTATCGGACAGAACGACATAGCAGACTCACCCCCCAAAATTCACAATATAAAATGAAAACCCACCTAATCTTCCATCCTTCCGTCAAAAGCTCCAACAATACCTAGGTACTCTTCTCCATATCCATATCCATATCCATATCCATCATCATCCCAAATTCCGCCCCCACACCCCAACCCATAATCTCACCTCTCCACAGCCCGCCTAAAAGGCCGCCCACCACAAGCATCATCCATCTCGGCAAACAACCTCCCGGAAAGCATCCTCCCGGCAAGCAAAGAACCCACTTCCCCAAACCTACCCGCTCCTGCAGAACAACATAAGCACTATGTATTTGTGATCCTTTGCGGCTGACATACATGTACATGTATGTATGTACATGTCGGGGTTTTATGTATATCTTATCTGTATGTATGTGCATGCAAATCCTCCGATGGGGCTGAAAGAGCGGAGATGAGCTGGGTGGTGATGATGTGGGTGTTTGGATGTGTCGGGGGAAGACGGCGGGGTGTCGGGTTTGGTGAATGAGTGTGTCGGGATGGGATGCACTGGCTGGGAGAGGGGGATTAGGGAAATGGCAAGTGGTTGGGGAAGTCGAGGGAGTGGTTGGTATGGGAGATGAGGTGATGGATGATGTGTTACAGTGATGTGTAGGTTTGTTGAACATGTTGATTTATTTTGAGATGTAAAATAGTGTTCTAAATTGTGTGAATACTAATCAAATTAGATATAGCAAAATAAAAATTGCACAACTACATTGTTATAAATAAAATATTTTTTTGTGTTATTTTGTAAACTCCGTGTATGTACGAAAATTTAAAGAGTAGTTACAATAACGTAAAACGGAATTATACAGCACACATGATCTCATTCAAATCACTTCCACTCATCCTCTATCCACTCCACCGTACCCTTACCTTCTCGCTCCCTTCCACAACAAACAAACATACCATAGCACCTTACAAATCCAAATCCAAATTCCACTCCCGTTCCAACCTGACTGTATTTGAAAATAGCCGCTACAGACCCGAAAACTTCTTCGTTAGACACAATTAGAAACAGGAACACTCAGGATAGTCGCAGTCACACAAACCCACGGCACGGCACGGTACGGGTTGATCACATTGATCATGTAGTTAGTTGGAAGGAGAAAGTATCACTTCTTAGCTCTATCTCAGCGCACATGTCCATCGGTAAACTTGCAAACCATTGCTCCAACGTACTCGCCAATCCACTGTCCAACAACCACACTCCACTCAAATCACACACACTCATCGACTCATCGCCATCCACCTAAATATTGTGCCACAAACTCACATCCCAATATCTATCTTTATCCCCCATCCCCAGCACACGGCCTCCCCGATGAATGCGGCGTAGTCGTAGTCACTTCCCCATCCACTTCTCTTTCCTCTTTGACCTGTCTTCCCGTGTTGTCTAAACCCAATCCTAAACACAGTAGTCAATTACTCAACTCCACACCCCCTTCCGCCTAGACCGAAGTACGAAGAGCCGGTATCTTGCGCCGCACACGCGCATACGCCACGGCGGTACGACACATGTGCTCACAGGAGTGCAAAACATGGCAACAAAAAAGAAACAATGACGGGAAGGAAGGGAAGGGAGAGGCAAAGTCCGACACACAGCGTTGCAGAATGAATCTTTTCGACACTCTGCATAGTGTGCGATATCACGTTGGTGGATGGTTGACGAAGGGATGGGGAGGCCTACGCCACAGCCTCGCATACGCATACGCATATTATATTACGAAGTAGATGCCTAGCAGGGCGTTTAGCAATGCAACGAGACAGGTCTTGAATTTATTCGCGCAGCGCTGCTTAGTGTAGATCGAGGCTAGGTGGTTCAGCTCGGACTGTACAAACGTAGCGCACTCTACTGTACTGTACTGTGCTGTAGATGAGGCCTTTTCTCAGGCCAACGCATGCACATCATGCAACGGACTATATTAGCCATGACATGACGGACATGACGAATATGAATCCGCGCCAATCGCACTTTCCAAATCGCGACGACTTTGTAGTGAGTCGAAGCCAGGCTTGCATGTGTAGATGACTGCATGGGCGTTACGCTATAGGTGTTGGAGGCGTAGCTTTCATCGTGCTCATATCTACTCACCCACAGCATACATGCTCACTTACGGTACGTAGACGCCGCTGACTCCGCGACCATGGCTTTTGAGACGCATATCTGCACAGTCATCGGTATCGCGAAAACGAGGCTGAGTGGCACACTGTTTCACGCGTTGGAGGTATTGACGACGGGGCGATGGGAGGCCTGGGAGGCGGTTGGTGGGCGTTCCGTGGCTATGTATAACATCGATACAGCCGCCTGGCTAAGCGCGTGCGTAGGCAAGATCTTCGCCACCATAGTGCATTATTGGTTGTCGAGGCTTGATTTTCAGGTATGACGATAGATGTAGGGATGTTGTTCATGCCCGGTGAGGGAGTTGGGGCTGCATGATTCAAACTGACGGGTGGTTGTGGTTGTGGGAATGGTGATGGGTTTGTGAGGTTCACGCGAATAGGTACCAATCAGATGAGAGGTAATTGGAGAATCTAGATCACGGTCTGTGGAATGGAGATGCAGCAAGTACCCAAAATACTGCAGGTTTGACGTGACTGTAACCGAAGTTTATTTCGATGCTTCATGGAGTGGTAGGTGACGATGTAGTCGATGGGAGCATATACAGTCACGTGATATCCAACTCTACGATGATTGGTTAATGTGTGCAAGCCCGTGAAACAGGCACATGTCACGTGACACATTCCACCGGACGCTGTGGATGAAACATAACCCAGTCTTCCAAATCACCCAAGAATCAAAGTCAAACATACGGAACAAGACACGGGACATATACTTCCTTCCAATAGAACTAGTCTGAGTCTCCTTTGATTCATTCCCCCTGCAAAGTCAGTCCCCTTACTAGAAAATCACGGGAGGGGACATTTCGATAATCCAGACGATCACAACTTTTGCTTTCCCCCAAACGAGGCTGAGTTAGACGAGTTAAATTCGCCAAGTCGCCAACTAAGGCTTAGACCTTGATTTTTAGTTTGAGAATGGAAGGGATCTAGAGTTTCTTCAGCCTTAAAGTGAGGCTATTATTGCTCATAAGCCACCGCAAATGGCACCGAGTACCGACTCATAGCCCACGGAAGCAACGACAAGCGGGCCGGAGAAGGTCCGGAGTGCGCGTCGATCGAACCTTGGGTGCGAAAAGGTTACGAGATCTCGGTGCTGGACGATTAGTCAAGTGCTAAAGGCACACTACCTAATGTAGAGCATTTGCATTCCTTTCCGTTCACAGTTTGTGCCGGTGGATAGAGATAGGTAGCATGGTAGATCTGCATACGATTTCCATGGATGTACCCGGACTTCACAATGTCAAATGAGTAAACAAAGAAGTTTCAGATAGGTCAGGGTTAGTGGCGATGAAAGCAAACTTGTGACCCATGGAGCGAAGACGGGTGGCGTTCATTGGTCGGCGTTGGTGAAGCAACTTGACAAAGTTACCTTTCTACTGTTCCCGTTAGTTTGACTTTTGGCCATGTTAGGATCTAACCTTGCGCAATCATCGTAAGACGGCTGAACAGGTCATCGGGTGGGTGTGCATGTTGGGTATGTTTTTGTTTGACAATGCAACTAATTTGGAACACAGCACGGGTTTTAGTCAGGCTGGAGGTTTCTTTAGACGCTTGCAATATTGAAATCGGGCATTTAATGGGGTTGGATACGTTGCAGAAGGGTCTGGGATAAAGATCTGACCTCAGCATAGGTGAAACACCGGCAATAGGCATGAATTTCTTCGTCAGGCATCATGCATTACGGAACAAAGATCGCCCATGTCAACGCGTGTCTTTGTGTGAGGATCTTTTTGCTGTCAGTGCTGCGATCTTCGATATGACGAAGTGATGAAGCCCGTTGAGCAACAGGCAACTGCCTGATTGTCTGATGAGTCCATGCCATTGCGCTAAATAAACAAGGGTTGGACGGGAAATGGCAATCTTGAGTATGCATTTGCGCGTCATGATGCGACGACTCACAAGCAAAGAGAAAGCTCTAGAACGGTGGTTCGTCTGTGACTACTGATGATGGCAAGGCTTACGCTCACAAACAATTGTTTTGAATTCCTTGTGCAAAGAGCAGAGAATCGTTACTCGATTCATAAATGTCAGCCTGGCAGCCCAATGATGGACATGTAATTTATGCTTTGGTGGTACTGGTGGAGTCTTGAAAAATGTGATGGCTACGTTGGCAGTTGATGGTTGGTGGACAAGAACAAGGGAGTTGCGCAGGATCATCGTTATGGAATGCAAATGAGGCTGGAGATGCATCAGCCGCAAATCATCTGCCTTCGAGAAACTCCTAGCAGATGGCACAGGACAGATCACCACCAAATGGAATCTGTAGTATACGGGGCCCTGCTGCCTAGACCGCCACGTTGCGAAGTCTGTTGGTCACAAGAGGGACAGACCTGTCCATATCGGATGGCTAGGAGTCGAGGGCCCTGCTCATAACCCCAGTATTATGGAAGCAGGTGGTAGGACACCAGGACAAGCTCAATACGACTGTTGAGTGGCGATGGTGGGGCAATCGATGGAGGGGCAGCATCTTGCAGTGAAAGGCAGTTTATCGATAAGGCCCATACTATGTATGGTCAAACTGACACTTGGGCCTAACAAGCCTTAGAGCCGTCTCCACCCACGCAACTGGCGGTGTAGTCACGACTCGAGGTTGACTCCGTTGAGACGCTGGGGCTATGCGGAGTGCATCTGGACAACAACTCCGCTAAGGTCTGGAGCGGGTAGCCAAGTTGCATGTTGAGAAGGACACGGTATTGTTGTTCAGTCGAACGCGTGGATAGTGCACGATTGTGCAGACCAGTGTATACTATGAATTGTCTAGTGTAGAGTAGAGGGCACTGGTGGTGTCAGTGGGTGAATCGTAAGCATGGTCGGTGGCAGGCAACCGCCCGGATTATTTTTGTGACTGTACGCAAGCATCCAAGCATCCAGACGCCCGGCGGACTGGGGCAACTATCGAACTCTTTCGAAAATTGAAACACGACGAATCGAGACAGTCACCCGCGGCCATGCGCTTGGAAACTTGACGAGCCCCCGAGGAGCAAGAGGACCATTTTGCCCATACAATGACAACTTGGGCGATGATTTGGATCGTCGGGCGCTCAGACTCCCGCCTTCACAAGTTTAGCCGCAGCTTGGCCGTCGCCCGTGCGCATGCAAGCAAAGCAGAAAAAGCATCAATACATGCAGGTTCTTTGCACGGCAACCTCGCTTACCGAAGAGCGACTGTCGCAATTTGGGTTTATTCCATACAAGTGCACAGGTAGATGAACGGCTAGCCGCTGGTGGAGAGCCAGGGTGCGTGGTTCCTTCAACGGTACATGATCATAATCATACTATTCGATACGAAACAAAGATACGGGCGGGTCTTGTGCGAATGGGGAGAGCGATCAAGAGATGGTGGCTCTACTATGTGGTAATGGCTGCCTGGAAAGCGACTCACCACATCGACGACTAGGATGGTAGCGCAACAGGCCACGTCTTGGAAGACAATGAACGAGTGGCCGGTGTGTCGAATGAAGAGGCGCAGGCGGTGAACTACAGCTGGATCAGCAGACCAGCGCCAGGACAGACAAAGCAGAACAGGAGGTGTGATTTGGCAGAGAGGAGAATAATCTCCGACAGAATTGGCAGAGGAAGAAAAAAAATTCGAGGCAGTAATTAGCGCGAGTGGATGGGCCAGTGCAGAATTTTGAGCCGAGCAACGTTGTGGTTCTCAGCAAAGGCAGCCAATATATTGGCTGAGGCCAATCAACAGTGAAGCGAGGAGCCAGGGCAGGCAGATTGGGAGGCGTGGCACAGGGCCCAATCGGGGGCAAAAAAAGGCCATGTGTCAGGCATCTCAGGATCCAACGTTTTTTTCTTGGGGGGTGATGGGTGGGTGGTCGAGCAGAAGTGTGGACGGACAGACAGAATCGAACAGAACAGAACAGTGACTGTGGAGCACAAGCAGTTGGAGGATCCGTGTCTGGTACACAGCATAGCATGGCAACGGCAACGGCAATAGATCAGACACCATCAGACAAGAGCAGACGAGGAGGCGGGCTCCACCCAGACGAAACTCGGATGGCTAGTGACTGGCTGGTGGCTGCAGGCAGACGGGACAAAGAGGAGGGTGCCCTGGAGAGACTTGGAGGAGGGACGGCATGACAGTCAGAGTCGCGAGGCGCGAGGGTGCGGCAGGCGTTGTAGGATCGTCTGTGTGGTGGCCCTGTTTTCGTCATGGGGCTCGGCTCCCAGCGTGTTCAGCGTGTTCGAACACGGCGCCCGTGCTCGCCGTCGTCAGCGGTGCAGGCGAGCGCTGGTTGGCCCGTCTCTCGGCCGGTGAGATGAATGAGATGAAGGGGGCTTGCACGCAAAAGGCTGGGGCGGCGGCAAATCAGCGCAGCCATGCTCGTGTGCAACGCGAATGCTGACGAGCGCTTGCCGGCACTGTGCGTAGTATAACGATAGGTGGATGACTGGATGACTGGGCGGTGGCGGGCGATTGGCGGGCAGCGCAGGCTAGGAGCGCCACTCGATGGGCGAGGTCGAGGCCAGCAAGCAGCAGCACAGGACAGGACAGGACAGGACAGGATTCGACAGGCGCCCGGTGAGTGCGTGCAGAGGGTTGCAGGGCGGTGGTGGGCTGGGTGGGTGCGGTGGTTGCAGTGGTCGCAGAGCGATTCGTGAGTGGTGACTGGGTGAATCATCTCCCAGGCCCCGGCCGCGTCCACGTCCTGCGCCGCGCCCGCTAGCGCCGCTTGCAGCCTAGCGCGGGAGCACCTGCCTCCCTGCGAGTTTGGGCAGGTCCCACTCGGCGCGACATCCCAGCAGCGCCTGCCTCCCAGCGCCTCCCTGCTAGTCTGCATGCAGCCGGTCAAAGCGCCCGACAGCATGCCTGCAACTCCATTCTTTTCGTCATAGTCGCCCTAACTATAGTTGAAGGGTGGGCCCTGCTGCCGCCCAATCACCACCCTCTGGCCCGTCTGGCACTGGCCCATGGCTGCCTTTTATCACTCTACGCCCAGCCGTGCTCAAACAATATACATCATAACCCGCCTCACCTTGAACACTACCTCCATCTACCCTACCACCCTACCTACCTACCACCAGTCCCACCCATCGTCTCTACCTTGACCACCACTTCTACTCTTCTCTCTCACACATACAACTACAACAACTTCCTCCTTCTTCCCGTTCCACCACGTTCCTTGCTGCTCTTCACTCTCTCTCTCCAACCAACCAACCACCACCAGTCCCCCTGGTCACCTGACTTGCCAAGGACCTCCATATCGACAATTATCCTGTTGATCTAATTGCTCTGTTCTTTTTTCTACCTCTCTCCCGGACAAGGCCTCCTTCCATTCCCCGGATCCCTTGATCTTCTTGTCCTTGAGGCCTTCAGTGGACCTGCAAGGACTCTCTCCTCCCCTCTAAACCCACAGCATGTACCCGACCCCTCCAGCATCTCCCACCCAAAATGGTTTCTGTGCACCGGAGGATCGACTAGGTCAAGTTCTCGCTGGACGACTCCAGCTCACTGGTATCCTTGGAGTTGGCGCCTATGGAGTCGTTTATACTGCCGTGGATATCCAGACCAACATTCCCTATGCTGTAAAGGCACTAAACAAGATTGGCCTCGAGCCTCGCCAACGCAAGTTCCAGCAACGTGAAATCCAGCTGCATCATCAGGCCAGCGCCCACCCAAATGTGGTGTCTCTGGTCAAGATCATGGATGCGCCCGATTGCACGTATGTAGTCATTGAGTACTGCCCAGAAGGTGACCTGTTCTCCAACATCACCGAGCAGGGCAAGTACGTTGGTAATGATGCCCTGGCCAAGCGCGCTTTCCTCCAGATTTTGGATGCCGTCGAGTACTGCCATTCCGTTGGAATCTACCACAGGGACCTCAAGCCAGAAAACGTCCTCGTCACTGACCAAGGCATGACCTGCAAGCTCGCCGACTTTGGACTCGCTACTACTGACCCCATTACTTCTGACTTTGGATGCGGTTCCACTTTCTACATGTCACCTGGTAGGACCCACTTTTCCTGACTTGATACAGGTCACGTGCTAACCTCAGACAGAATGTCAAACATCAGCCCCCAAGGCCTACTCATGCTATGCCTCCGCTCCCAACGACGTCTGGAGCTTGGGTGTCATTCTGGTCAACCTGACCTGCGGACGCAACCCATGGAAGCGGGCTTCCTTCGAGGACAGCACTTTCCGCGCCTTCTCCAAGGATCCCAAGTTCCTGAGGTCCATTCTTCCCATCTCCCTGGAACTGGATGCCATCCTGCGAAGGGTCTTCGAGTTTAACCCAGCCAAGCGAGCCACGATTCCTGAGCTCCGCGAAATGATCATGCGCTGCTCAGCTTTCACGGCTTCCAAGTCGGTTGCCTCCACCCCTCTTCCCTCGCCTCCCTTCAGCCCAGTGGACTACGCCAGGAATGCCCCTTACAATCCTTGCTACCAGGTCCCGGCCGTTCCATCTGTGGCTCCTCTGCCAAGCCCGACCTACTCTCCAGTCGCTTTCCAGCACTCTACCTCGTCTGGAAGTTCTGGCTCAAGCAACTCAGACAACGAGTCTGTGTTCTCAGCCTGTTCCTCAGCATCCTCTGTTTCGTCTACATCTTCTTATCAAAACTTTTCTCCTCAAGCTCACCGGTTTTCTATCCGGAACCAGCAACCCTCATACGTTTCCCCTCCACCTCCGGCCAATACGTGGTTCCAACCATTTATCCAAGCCGCAAACCTGGTCAAGCATGTGTCCTTCCAGCCGTCCTTGATGGCCCAGCCAATCCATGCTTTCTAGGCACCTTTCACGGAACATCATTTTCATTAACTGTACGCTTCTTTACTATGTGTTTATATTGCAAGTCTTCAAAAGCCATGAGACGATGTCAAGGTTATTTCCTTTAGTCTGTCGGTGTTGTTTTCAGGATACAGGCGTCACAAAATTAGATGAAAGCAGGCCGACAATGCCCTGCACCCTAGAGATTCTAGCCACAGAGGCTTACTACGTTTTAACTTTTTGGGGGGAGGAAATGGCAGCCTTGATGGCAACGGAGTTTGATTCTTTCATGTCGATATTTCTCGGAGTCTCGGCAGGTACATTTTTTATCTGTTTTTCAAGGAGTTGTTACGATGTATGGACAGCGGCGGTTTTACCCTGAGATACGATCTTTTTGATTTCATTCGCAGAGATACCAGAGCAAATTCGCTCAACACTGTAAGGTAGTAGTACGCTCAAGAAGCATTCAACAAACAAATCACTTGCCCTCCAAAGCAAGAACCAAACAAATCAAGATATTTTTACTCCGGTGTGAGCAACGGCAGTTGCTCGCAGCCAGAAAAACCAGAACAATCCTCGTCTTCTGCTCAAACTTGCTCAACCCTCGTGATCATCCCACATTTTCCTCTCTCTCCCCATCTCCCCATATCTCCCAAACAAGCCTGCACTTGCACTGCCTTGACGTTTTTGCACGTCCTTAGGCTCGCAGCGCCGCTAGCCGAGCACTCTCCATACAGGTGACACCAGATAGATAGCAGGCACAAGCCTGCACGGAACCTGCGGGCATGCTACGACTTTTCCTGCACGCGTCTCAAAACATGCACCCACTAACTTGTCTTGCGCCCAAGCACCAGTCAAGTCAAGCAAGCATGACGACCCCACCCACACCCACACACCCAGCAAAAAACACGAACCTCACCTTGCCTTTGTTCGCTGGGCGTAATCCAGAAAAAGCCCAAGCCCCCCTCCTCTCGCACACTCGTACAGCATGCCATGCCATGGTTTTTCATGTCCATCATCATGAACGCAACGCAGTCAGCTCTGCGTCGCTCCAATCGCGCTCCCCATCGTTAAGGCGCTAGTGACGAGAGCGGGATGGCGCGCACGTCTGTCTGACGCTTGGGCGCTGGTGGTGGGTGTAGTGCGGTGTAGTTTGACTTGCCAGCTTTTTGCCAGCGCAGATGCTTGGGGACTAGACTGTATGCGTAATGCGTGTCGGGGGGGTAGGGGGGCTTTTTTTTTTCTCCCCTCTGTGTGCTTGGAAGAGGGACGAGATGCGTGACTAGGAAGGCTGCGGATGGACTAATGCTGAAAATCTACTTGGCTCTCTAGCTTCTGGCTTCCTGGCTATCTGGCTTTCTGGCGGGTTTTTTTGAGAACGAGGAATTGTGGGACGTTCAAGTCACGCAAATGCGATTTGGGGGCGAGATGCACGATCGAATGACGGAATCCTTGCTTGGGTAGATTGCAAGTGTGCGGCTTTGTGTCATGGCTGCGGTTAGTTGTGTTGAGGAGGGTTAGTTGGTGGGGAGCGAGGTTTTGCTAGAAGGGCCTCGAAGATTTACGGATGCGGGATTGGCGTGGCTATGCTATGCTAGGCTACTGCTCTTGGTGATGATTTCTTTACATAGGACATTATCTATTTGACTTGCGTATGTGTGTGGAGATGGGTCGTGGTGGTGGTGATGGTGCGCCGCCCCTGGTGTTATTGATTTCGTACCGGATGGGTAATGGGGTCCTGCAAACAAACACTTGTCCTTTTGATAGTCTCCATAGCAAGCATTATTATTGTGCGTGGTGGAGAATATACATAGTATGGCAATATTATTATGTACCTACTATGTAACATGTCTCAGGCATAACATGGGCTGGTCGTCAATCCTTGGACATGACTGGCGACGACGCTTGGGCTTGCTCTCGTCAATATTTACCAAAGGGTGTTGACAAGACATACTTCGTACAGTAGCAGCAAACTGTACATAGATAGTAGTACACTAAAGACGGCGCGCACATGTGCAGCAAGCGCGTCACCAGAATATCGATCAATCACACACATGTGGACCGGCGCCGTTAGCAAGTGCAAATTTGTTTTTGCGGCAGCCAATCCCTGGTCATCTGATGAAGCAGCATTAACCCAAAGTAGGACCGACAATGGAATCTTTCTGGCCAATCACAGAATGCGCAGTGAATTCCCAGGCTCGCCCGGAGCAGACGCTGGCCTTGCGCGAGAAGGAAAAAAAAGCGTGCAGGAATACTATGGAAAGTGTACTGTAGTGTGTCGGATGGCTTGTCCACCAAGCTCTCCAAAGTAAGGATGACTGTCTGCCAAGCCCACGCTGTCGGTGTGGCAATCATCACGACCCGCATCCTGCGGCCACCAACCCATGAACAAATCCCTCACGACTCCATCTTTTTGCATCACCCTATCCAGTATCGCGGTCATCAGCAATTAGCAATCCATGCATCGCGACATGCTAGTTCGCTTTTGCCCTCGACTGATGCGGCGCACCAATCCCTCTGTGGCGATTCTCCCCAACCTTTTACCCAATCTATCGTGCTCCTTGGTTTCGTTTGTGCTTCGAAAAGAGTGTCTCGTAATCAATACGCTGCCAGATTCCGTGGTTCTGATCTGACCGTATTCCTCCCCAAAGCAGGGGTTGGCAGTGCTGGGCGCAGATAGAGATAGGATGAATGTGGCTCATCAACTCAACAGCCGCGATGGTGCAGCCAAATCGAACCATTTCGTATATATGAAATCATCCAGATCGGGTAATTGCTTCGATGAACAATGAACAATGCACAACCCTCTGACTCTGGACGTTGGTTGATGGCTGATGGCTTGTTCGGTCTCGCCCGGCTGCTTGTTCACCCAACGCCCAAAGCCATGTGCCAACATGCACCATGGCTGCATCGTCCTTTGTTTCCTCCGGAAACCGACGCGCAGATTTGCTCGTGTCGCGTACCCCAGAAATTGCTTTCTCGTAAGCCACATTGCCGCTTTCTCGCTGGCTCAGGAGTCAGGTCCCAACCGACTGTTCTTCAATACACCCGGGCTGAGAGGCGCAATCTCTCTGAGGCGCGTTCCCATGATTGCGGTCGACGCGACACGGTTCCGTGGGTAGGGATTGGAGTCCTGCTGTTTCTGGTCATGGACAACGGCTGAACGCAAGGAGTCCATTGTACGCGGTAAGCTTTGGTGGCTTGTTGTTTGTGTCACAGTCTCGTAATGTGCCATGTGTCTTGGACACTTGTCGGATGCTGGGGACCGCTGTCCAGCCTTGCGGTCACCGTCAGTGCTTGTGGCCGTCTTTCAGACCCATCCGCCTTGAACGATGGGCGTTTGCTTTTTTTCCCCGTCCTACGACTCGCGTCTACTCGACCAAAGCATGACCCCTTTCACGACACGTGAGTTGTAATGGACAGTGCCGCACTATCAGCGGCTCATCCCACTTGGGCCCATGAGACGGCATTTGCAACTCCAAGTGCTGCTCCTTGAACAACATGTCCGTCACGCCATGGACTGCCGACATTGATTGAATCCTGCAAGTCAGCATCCAGCCAAACTCTAACGCATCGCCCAGGCACCGAGATAACTCCAAACACTATTTGCAAGACCACATCTCTAGTCATCCGCTTGTGCATCTTGTGCCAGTGAAGGGTTTGAATCGGAGATAGGCGATCGAAACATACGACATAGTTTTTTGCATGCATCACGATTCACCATGCTCTAGCCCTTCGCCTGTGCCTTGCCATCACCAGTTTTCGCAAACTTGCTCGCCGATATTTCCTTTCTTTCTTGTAAAGCATTTCCAAGATTGTTACGTTGTACCAACAAGTCTTACGAGCATCTAACGTAACACAGAGTTAGCAAACATGACCAACTCTCAAACGCGTTCGCTCCCCCACCGCTTCAAGCTACTCTGTACAACGATTTGACATGGTCGCTCAGCCCTGACTCAATTCGTCTCCACCCATGGCACGACGTGTACCAATGGTTGTAACATGGTCTACCATCCAAATTACCAAAGTCTACTACGGAAATAGGTTTTTTTTTTCTGGTCCTTTTCGCGTGAAGCCCGCACGGGCCCCACTTCCGGCTACGAAGTGTACCATGGTCTCCTTCCCGAATAGTCCGCATGCAGCCAGCGCGCACCGTTTGAAGTGCCTGTGCTCCGCCCATGTGCGACTGCGTACTACTACGATACGCGTTGTGCGAAGACTCAAGACTGCCAGGCTGCCAGAAACGCTTACGTGCGTGTAATGGGCATACAATGGCATTGGCTTTCCCGTAATGCGTGGTACCGGCCCGCACGCAACGCACCGGTTGGATAGGTGTCAAGCTTCCTTTCCCGATGACACTTGTACTATGATACCGTCTCGGAACAGCCATGGACTTTTTACAAGAACAGCGGGGCTGGCATTGTCCCGAATGTGTTTCTACCTGCTACCTGTTGCCCTTGCTGCCTGCTCAGCCTCTAGTGACGATAGTGTTGGACCGTTATCCCGAGCTCCATTGGGTAATTCATAGAGTCACAAAGAAAGAGAATATGTGACTTATTCCCGTAAGAGAAGCATACACGATGATCACTTCTCTAGCACCATACCACCGGTATAGTACTTTGTTAATAGCGAAACGGCTTTCCCACGAAACAAGCAAAGCGTCCTTTGCGCAACCAGCACAACGGGCCCACCAACGACTCGTCACATCGTGAGAGAAAAAGGTCAAAGATGAAAGCGCTATACCCGCGGTACGCGCAACTCCATTCTCGTTAATCCCGCCACTGGAGGCATACCTTGCAGGTAGTTAGTTCAAGACGTACAAAGAACGAAACTACATGACTTACGTAGACGGTTACTCGGAGCTTCACTTCGTCACACCAACTTTACATACCTAGCGAACTTCGCCACTGCCCCAAACGTTAACACCGATGCTAATTCCAACGCGAAAGAGCGAAATATGTCATCTCCACACCTACCATCACCTCTCAAAGCCTAAATTAACCTACCCTACAACTAACCTACCCACCAACTCCCCTCCCAATCCGTCATCGCCACCCGAATGCATCCCCCCTCATACGTAGTACATTCTTCTTTCTTTTTCCGTTCCCTTGTCCTTTCACCAAGCACATCGTGTCGATCTTCGATTCCATACCACACACACTATACAAAGTCTATCCCGACAAGAACACGCTAAAAAGTGTATGTAGGTTGGAAGGTTGGTAGCGGCACATGACCTCTGCTACACAAAGCGCTCCACTCGAACTCCCCACTCACAACGCGTGGGCGTGTGGGTTCTGCAGACATGCCGATGCTGCAGGAAAAGAAATGTCGTACATATCACGCACATCAAACATACATAGTACATGTGGTTTGTTAGTCATGGTATGGCTTGGTTGGTATGGCTTGGTGAGTGTGTGTGTTGGTGGTATGTCACTATCTAGCTCGCCAGGTAGGTAGGTTGGCAAAGTGTATGAAGTACGCTCAATTGATGTGTTCGCGGATCCGTATCCATCAAACATTCTATTTTTCTTTTCCTTCAAAAGACATGCACGTGAGGTCCCATCCCCTCGTCTCGTAAACTGAAGTTGTTGGCGAATACATCCATCCATCCAACCCATCCATTCATTCGTATACTTACACACGCTTCATTCTCGTTCTTTTGCTAGATCAATCTGGTGTACTGCATCGTTACACAATCTCATCGCATCGCCAGCAAGCAAGCAAGCAGCACGTGAGCTATCGCAGCTAGGTGTTCATGCAAGGACGCTCCAACACAGCCCAGTCCAGCCCAGCCGCGCGTTAGACATATGTACAGTTACTGTTACGATTGAGGATTTCAGCCCAACCCGATCGTAAGCCCAGCTAGCCTATCGTAGCGCGGTATCGTGTGTGAGTGTGTTGTGTACGTACCTTGCTTGCCTTGAGCGCGTGTGTGTACTGTACTGTGTAGAGGAGAGAGCGGTGTGTTTGCAATGTCACGAGGCGATGGCGATGAGCGAAGCGAATAACGGGGAGAAGAAAGGGATTGGAAAAAGGTAGGGGATGTGAGACTTGAGTGAAACTGAGACAGATTTGGAAAATAGATACATGTGGTAAGTAGTGTACTCTGTGCTGTGTAGGAAATTCGCTTGATGATACGAAGCGAGGTTTCGAAGTGAGGTTTGTGTATACTGGATTGTATTGGTTGCTAGGGAGGTAGGGTGGGTATGTTTTGTGTGTGCTTGGCGATTTGAGTATGTTTAGGTGGAGTGGGATGGGATGGTATGGGGTGGGGCGGTGAGTGAGGTGTGGGTTGGTGTATGGGGATGTTGGACGAGATGCATTGGTACAATGGGCAGTGATTGGATTGTAGATAAATGTAAATGATGTTTGATATGAAGTATCGCATAGAGAAATAGGACTTGAAGACGGAAGTGTAAATGATAGACATATAAAGCAATTGCATTGGTATAATGCCGTATCATACATGTTATCACGCATACAACCATATCATTAATATTGAGGCACACCAACTTCGCTTTGCTTCAACTTTACCATTCGCGTGTCTTGACAATACTTGTCCACATGTACATCACGTAACCTTTCTACAGTTATATGTGTATAAGTATAAGAGCTATTTTCGCATCCTCACCGATCAAGGAAAACAGCTATACGAGAATTTTGGGTACTTTGGTGCAAAATCGTTCGGCACATGTGGGTATCGCCACTATCTATGTAAAATTCTACAACATGTACATATATATACGGGCATGCATTGGCACCAATATAAACATATTACAGTCCACAAGTCTCACACAACATTAGAATTGTAATGGAGTTAAAACGACATTCATTTGATCTAAAAGACGCATGAATAACTCCCAGACTCATGTCGAAGAGAAAATAATATTAATACTACCATGCTACTATATTTTCATGTCCCGTAGGTGAATATAAGTGCCAAACGATTCCCCAAGGTAATTCATGCTCAACTTCCATGCATGCTATCAGACTCATTCTTCTCCCGTGCAGTCTTCTCCACTTCTTCCTTCTCTGAAGATCCTCAAACCCCCATGCTGATTACTATTACATTATCCCATAGACATTGTATACTTCTCATACAGGCTGGGAAAAGATTACACGCGCTCGTAAATGGGAGGGGTGATGTCAGGATAGAAAGGTGGCTTTGCAGTCTTTGCTTTCTTCTCGTCAAAGATCCATACACCATTGGTCTGGCTGTCGTTGATGGGTTCGCCAATCTTGCTTGCTAGGTTCTCAAAAGTAGGATAGTTATCTGCGCGGGAGAAGAAAAGGCGTTCCCATTCGCGGCCCTCTTCTTTCTCTTGTTTCCTCATTTCACGCTGGCGGTTCTCGATAATGCTTTTTTCCACTGAGGTAAGATCCATATCGCCCTTGTTGATGGCGTCAGCCACCTTCTTCCATGCGCGTCTTGTCTCGAATTGATCTTGCTCCTCAATAGGTGCGACGGTGAGGGGAGTCGTCTTGGTGACCTTGTGGTCAAATGTATCAACAACCGTCTTCTTGCCATCCTTGATTTGCCAAGAGTTGTTCCATTGTCCATCAATCTTGTATAGGATGTCCTTCTCCTTGCCTGTAGGGTAAAGGACTGCTGCAAAAGTGTTCTTCTTGCCAGAAACCCATCCCTTACCACTGTAGTCAATACGTGCAGTATAACCAGTGGAAGACTGAATGTTTGTGCTGCTGTTCAGCTCGACGTATGGTGAGCCTGTGATTAGGCCTTCGATATGGAGGGAGGGAAGAGTGATTAGGTAATCCTCATCGTAAGCGTCAATGTGGAGGACAGCATGGCCGACTTGCTGGATGGAATCAGCTATTCGTAGCGTCAAAATTATCTATCACACTAACCTTGACGTTGATGGTGGTTGAGAAGGAGGCCTTTTGCGCATTGTAGCCAGACAGACGAACACCGTGTTTGTCATTCCAGATCGAGTAAGCCGTTACAGGGGGATGATGACTGCACATCGTATTAGCAACGAACCACGATGCGCACACCTATCACGTCCTAGCCGTACCTGACTTGTTCGCTTACAAGCTGTGTCGTGCCTGCTTCATCCTCCCATTTTCCTAAGAACAGCTCGCCCAAGAAAGGATTCAAGGGTTTCTTTTCACTGCCCAGTTTCTCGCTGCGACTCGCATACTGTTGCTTGAGTGTGCTGAGGAACCACTTCAGGACAAGCAGAGCACGCTTCGCAGGGTCTTTTTCGGCGGCGGGTGCAACAAATAAGGATGGGTGCTCAGTCCAGTAAGACGAGAATTCGGTGAGCGACTTGGTTGAGAGAATGAAAGCGGGCGCGGTCATAGTCGAGAGGTCGCCATTGAACGAGGCGATTGACTGGCAGAACGTCAGTATGTTTATAGCATGTATACAAACTTGCGTACCTTGAGGAAGCTGGTCCAGGACCCCTTGGCCTGGGCTGGTACTGCGGAGCCCTCTGCTTCAGCCATGTTGTGTTGTTGTGATGTTTTGTTAATAGGGGTTTCGTTGTTTAGAAGAAGGGTTCGAGGGATTTTCAGGGTGCGAAACGGTGTCTTGGTATACAAAAGGCGGGGAGGAAATGTTCTGGATTAGTGCTGGTGTTATGGAGACCGCACGCGGGCGTGCTGGTTAATTTGGGCATGACGTCGATTGCGCTAACACAGCCACGCGTGCCACGCTCGTCCAAGCCTTGAGCAAGTCATGACGGCACTTTTTCCAACACCGCAGTGATCATGACTGAATCACAAATATGCGCGTTGCTGAGGGATGTTCAAAGACATGTGTACAAGCTACAAGTCATCAGCATCAGCATGTAGCGGTCTATTGTGCACAAGAAAGACATAATTTTCCGAAATCGGACGGGGTATCAGTCGTATATATTGTCATTTGTTTATTAACATGCATCATATCTCATGCTACTCCATACCATTCCCAACATCTCTCATTCGCTCTGATCATTTAAGTCTTAACATCAGGTTCAGTGCGGCCAATGTACTCCTGCAGCTTGAGAAGGTCAGTTGCAAGCTTGACATTGTCCTTGAGGTAGTCCTGTGCATCCAAGTCGTATGTGGACTCGTCGCTGGTGTGCTTCTCAATGTACAGACGGATAGTGGCACCGCTGCTGCCTGTGCCAGACAGACGAACGACGATGCGGCTGCCATCATCAAACTTGACGTAGATACCCTGGTTCTTGCTGACGCTGCCATCGAGATCGGTGTACGAGAAATCATCAGCTTCAACAACCTTGCGGCCAGCGACGGTTGAGCCGACAAACTCATCCTTCTTGGTTGTGATAAGCTCCTTCATGTGGCTGGTGACCTTGTTGGCGCCCTCAGTCTCGCAGCCCTCGTAATCGTAACGAGTGAAGAATGTGCGTCCGTATGTTTTCCAGAAATCCTTCTGTACGGAGGCAATGCTGGGGGTGGTACCAGTCTGTTGTCCAACACCAGCAAGGATGTTGAGCCATGCAACAACAGCCCAGAGACCATCCTTCTCTCGGATGTGGTTGCTGCCAGTGCCGAAACTCTCTTCACCGCAGATGTTCATCTTGTTTGAGTCGAAGAGACCACAGAAGAACTTCCAGCCGGTAGGGACTTCGTAGCATTCAACGCCCTTCTTCTTTGCGACCAGATCAATGGCGCCCGAGGTAGGCATGCTTCGTGCGAGGCCGTAAATGCCTTGCTTCTTGAAGTATGGAATGAGCTCAGCGTGGTGTGCGATGATAGCCAAGCTGTCACCTGGGGAGACGAAGGTGTTTGCGCCATAAATCATGTTTCGGTCACCATCGCCATCACTGGCGGCTCCGAAATGAACGCCGTTTTTGTTCACAGCATCAACCAGAGACTTGGCATATACGAGGTTGGGATCGGGGTGGTGGCCGCCAAAGTCGGGCTTGGGCACACAGTTTTGTGTGCTGTTGGGGATGCCGAGCTCCTTCTCGAAGATATCGACACCGTACGAGCCTGTGACACCGCTCAAGCCATCGAAAAGGACCTTGAAGTCGGGGTGCTGCTTGAGGAATGACTTGATGAGGTCAAAGTCGAAGATATCCTTAAGCATAGCGAGGTAGTCCTCGGTTGAGTGAAGGATCTCAACTTCGAGGTCGCCATAGTTCTTTGTGCCAATTGTGCTCAGGTCGACATCTGGGATATCGGCAATCTTGTATGAAGTGAGGGTTTTCGAGGTTTCGTAGATCTTGTTGGTGACGCTCTCGGGTGCTGGGGCACCGTTGGCCAAGTTGTACTTGATACCGAAATCTTCAGTGGGGCCTGATCAAGTTAGTATTCAGCTAAGGAAGTTGACATCAATTGTAAATGGTCATCAATGTATAGTGACTAAAGTTATGAGACTTGTTAAAGATGAAAATGCACACTTACCACCAGGGTTGTGGCTAGCCGTCAACAAGATACCACCAGTTGCCTTCTTTATCCGGATGATATGGCTGGCTGCGGGGGTGCTGAGAATACCATCCTGGCCGATGATGAGCTTCTTGACGCCGTATGCAGCACCAATCTTAGCAATCAGCTGTGTGACTTCTGGGTTCCAGTAGCGGCCATCACCACCAATGACGAGGGTAGATCCAGCAACGCCCTCTGGAATTGATAGCAGGATGCTGGCAACGAAAGCTTCTGAGTAGTGGTCCTGTTGGAAGACCTTGACCTTTTTACGAAGACCAGAGCTAAGTAAATGTCAGCTTCGAGTATTCTCGTGAGGCATGCAAATGGAGATTCTGGATAGCTTCAAAGTTTGTGCAGTGTTTCAATGTCATCCAAGAAACACATGTTTACTCCTAAGCTCGAACGTAATACGATCATGAGAGAGAGCAGTATACTTACGTTCCTGGCTTCTGGTCCTGATAAGGCTTGATCTCGACTGATTTGACGCTCATGTTGGATGATTTGTATGCTTCTGACTGGAGGTACAAGCAATTGAAGCAATCAGAGAGAGAAGTATAACTGGAGGCGTTCCTGAACTTTTGAGCTGGAGAGGGGCAGCTTCGGGGCTTCCCCCACTACGCGGAATGACGCTGGCGGTGAGCGGCTGGCCACCCCACTAACGCAGCTACGGCAGAACTACCGCCACCTGCGACCCATTTTTTTCTCAACAGACACGTTTGTGGCATCTATAGGAACAACGCCATTCAACACTTGGGCGTCTTGCGATACTTCGCCAACTGATCAGCTTGGTCCCGTCACTTGCCCTGCATCGGCCAACACCGGGTACTCACAGTCGCCTACTATGGGCATCCCAGGTCTCGCCTCGCGACTGAAACCTTATACTACTATATACTCGCCAACAGAACTACAAGGGTACTCTGCAGTTATTGACGGCCCGAGTTTGGCCTATCACGCCCATAACCTTGCAAACTCGACCTTCTCTGCCCAAGCGAGACTACCCTCCTATAGAGACATTAACAATGAAGCCCTTAGCTGGCTCAATTCCCTTGAAGACCAGGGTATCCAGGTGTGAGTGGCTGCGCAACTCAAAATCGACAATACATTCTCGCCGAAGAGACTATCTTGCCAATTCTGACTTTGCTTATACATGGACTGTATAAATATCCTTAGGCGCACCACTAACAATGTGACATCAGATCAAGAGTAATCTTTGATGGAGCACTGCCTGAATCAAAGCGGGCTGAACGACTCAGGAGGATACAACAGAGCAACGCACGAGTGCAACAGCTGCGGTCAAGCTATGCGGTTGGTGCATGTCCAATACCGAAGATCCTTGGATCCGCTTCACACGCATTCCTGGCTGCTTCACTGAGGGAAGCTCTGGCTAATTCCAAATATGCAAGCAGAACCAGCATCGTGCCTGGTGAGGCTGACGACTCCTGTGCTCTTCATGCTAAAGACATCGCACGTACGGTTATCTTCACCAGTGACACTGACCTGCTTCTGTACAAGTATCATGCGGAAACTGTCATCGTATTCTTCCAAAATGCTGATGTATCTGCGGCTATGACGACACATTCACCATATCAAATCTCACATAAGATGCAACTGGAGAGTTTACTTCCGCTTGCTTATCTGCTCAATGAGCGATTCCAAGAAGATATGGATGATATTATCAAGACCGCTCGCACCTTGGACCTCCAAGATGCAGGATATCTGGATTTTACTAAACGCTATGCTTTGGCCGTGGAAACGCCCTTGTATCTGGAGAATCAAGGAGATTTATCAGCTGCGCTCCAAATCCCAGATGCACGAATATCTGAATTTATCCATCAAGCCTTGGGTGAAGCTCCAGCCATTTCCGTTTACCTGCCACTGCTAGTTGAAGATCCAAATCTGGCGTCAGCATACAACCTAGGTTTGGATATCCGCAGACTTGCATACTCACTTCTTGTACCTTCAGGGGCGGTCGTTCAAGAATACAAGAGGAAAGCACAGGGCATTTCACCAGATGATATCGACTCGTATCATTCTGCAGAAATTGGCCCATTGGCAGCAAAGTTAGAAGCACGTGTTGACGGACTTCTCGACTGGGCAAATTCGAAGCAGCTCGCTCCAGCCCTGTTCTGGCAAATATTCGCCTTGAGCTTCGTGGTATCAGAACTTAACACGCCTGCCCCATTACAAAATGTAATGCGAGTGTTGAACAACGATTTCAATCTCACTTGGGAATTTGTTCATCTTACCTCTCGCATGCAAGCTGTACTCTACTCCTTGCGAATTCTCAAGCAGGTTGTTGCCGTTTGGCTGGCTTTACCCCAACAGGCAGAGATGCCATTCCAACGCGATCTCTCCAACCTCCACAAACACTTTTCTACCTTCCCATCAATAGCTGAGTTGTTTGGCGTACCAGGGCAGACCAAGCGTGTTCTTACGGACGACAACACACTGGCAGATCTAATTGTGGAAATGTATAAGTCGGTAGGCGTCGAAGTACCCCTCCCAATGACATTAAGACAAAGTCGAAACAAAAGAAGAAATGACGAACGAAAGAAGAGAAAGTCTGAGCAGAGGCAGCAGAAGCAGCAGGAGCAGCAGAAGCAAAGTGGAG
Organism: Shiraia sp. slf14; assembly: GCA_000498155.1. NCBI lineage: Eukaryota > Fungi > Ascomycota > Dothideomycetes > Pleosporales > Shiraiaceae > Shiraia > Shiraia sp. slf14. Next base: position 223,361 of record AXZN01000021.1, read on the forward strand.
GGAATGCCTTCAGTGTCCTGCAAAACGATGAATCTTCTTAGTTCCAGCGGGGTCTCCATAGTGTACTTGAGTGTAGACTAGTTCTGTCATATAAAAATTCAAGACCCTGCCTACCTTCAACTCATATCTTTCCCTTGTTACATGATCATTTACATCGACCTGTTGATGCCATGCCCAACGAATCCTCGTCTTGAATCATAAACACCTATGAAGCCCATACAGAGCTCACTATGTATATATTTAAATCGAACATACGACACTAAGCCCATGTCAAACTAATTTAGGGAGTAATTCATGATGATGAGTTGTAAGTAAATGACATATAGCACACATAGCATTATACGAATTCACACAATCATCATCAAGAACCATTAGTAAGATATTTGTATGGCTTGTAAAGTCTTTTGATTTGTACCTAGCTCCAGTCTCAATCACAATCGCAATCCCAGATAATGAATAAGGAATAAGAAATACTAATTAATAAAAGAAAAGGGTATAGAACTCCCACCGATGCATCGCTAACAGGACGTAAGGAAATGTGAGAGAAAATAAGGAAATGCAAAGAATGAAGAATTGAAGAAAATACACCGAACTCCTGCCCATACCCAGTCCCTTTCCCGTTCTCATTCCTCCATCCATCGAATTGGTCATGTGTTTTTTTGCAGTTTTGTATTTTGTTGGTGATGTGTTTTTTTGCAGTTTTTCATTTTATTGGTGATGTGTTTTTTTGCAAATTTGTATTTTGTTGGTGATATGTTTTTTGCTGTTTTTCGTTTTATTGGTGATGTGTTTTTTTGCAATTTTGTATTTTGTTAGTGATATGTTTTTTGCTGTTTTTCGTTTTATTAGTAATGTGTTTTTTTGCAATTTTGTATTTTGTTGGTAATATGTTTTTTACTGTTTTTCGTTTTATTGGTGATGTGTTTTTTTGCAATTTTGTATTTTGTTAGTGATATGTTTTTTGCTGTTTTTCGTTTTATTGGTGATGTGTTTTTTTTTTCGTCGTTTTCAATTTTTCTTCTCCCTCCACTTCCACCCATATTCTTCTCCATGTCGAAAATCAACAAGTATTCATGTCCAAATATGTATACGAAAAAAAAATAACAAAATTTCAACACGTGAACAAGATAGATGTAAGGAAAAAGACTAAGAGGATAGAAGGAAATAGGGTGAAATCAAAGTACACATACCAAAGAGAAAGGAAGAAGAAAAGAAGTAAAGAAGTAAAAAATAAGGACAGAACAAGAGAAATCTCCGCGGAAAATTGGTGGTGATAGTGAAGCCAACTAACCACAACGCTCATTTTCTACATCATATATTCAAGCAAGCTTAGCCTCAGCATCCGAACATCCCTCTCCAGAAGATCCCGAACCACGCTGTTTAAGCCGAGACGACCGACGAGCAGGCCCAGCAGCGGGACGAGACAGCTTACGTCGACGAAGCGGTGCAGTAACTACACCTGAGCCCGACTTATCAACAGGAGAAGATTCGAGCTTCACAGCGGGATCTTGGCTGGATTCAGATTGAGTGTGGTATGCTGAGTCAGAGAGGAGGAGGGCGGGTGTTGGACGACGCTTGGAGCGCTTTTTAGAGGATTTCTTGGAGCGCTTTGGGGATGGCTTCTTGGTGGAGGGGGTGGAGTCGAGGACGATGCCGGAGTCTTCGTTGGGGGTTGGAGTGGAAGGGCCCACGGTGTTTAAGGGCTTGGGGTCGATGTTGGAGAGCTCGGATAGGCAGGCTTCAGAGAATGGTTCTTCTTTGATGGAGATGGATGGGGATTGAGAGCGAGCGAAGCGGTCGGCTGCTGGCAGTTCCATGTGGCTGTCGGCTGCGGGGGTGGGTGTGTTTGGAACTGTTGAGCCTGGGGAGGTGGTTGGGGAGCTGTCAGGTGTGTTTGGCACGGTTGAGGCGTTGCGAGAGCCTGGAGCGAAGAAGACCTCGGGAATGTCTACGAAAGTGACGCCGACAGGAGAGTTTGGGACTGTAGGTGCTGGCGAGGGGGTGACGAGAACCGGGCTACGATAGTCTTCTGGTGAGTTAATGGCTTGACGAGCCTTCTTGATGCCATCGTCGTGCTCCTCAGTGAATTTGCGCTTGCGGTATGTTGAACGATCAATGTGCGGGAATGCTTCTTCAAATTCTTGGGTATCATGATGGCAGTAGAATGCCGTGTTGGCGTCAACAGGTAGACCATAGCCCCCATTGCCGACTTTGGTGGATGTAGGAGAGCTGTCACTGACAGGTGAATGGACGGTGTCAACGACGGGATGATCATTGTTGACTTCAGCCTGGCGATCCAGAGAATTACTTCGGATTTTGCCGAATTGGCGAACTGCAGGTAGTTTCGGTCTAACCATAGTCTGTAGGTACTCGAGGATATTGGCCTGTGCTTCAGTATCGAGGATGACATTGTCTTCAACCATGATAGCGAGATCGTAGAAGAACTCTTGAGCCCGACGAGGAGCGGTATCAATCCCTAGAAACTGATTAGCTTGACTTGGTTGCAAGTTCGAAGATGGTAAGCACTTACGAGCAGCGTCTTTGAAGACGGTGGGTTTCATCGCGGCAGTTGTAGACACTCGGTTGATGCTTGGAGATGAGAAGATTGAGGTAGTTGAGAAAAGGGGTACTGTAGTGCAGTGATGGAAGCTGTAAGTTGTGGATAGAGCTGTTGATATCACAGTTGATGTCGCAGTTGAGGTATGGAAAAGTTACAGTGTCGCGGATGGTCGAAGCAGAAAGGATAGTCTGAGGGGTAAACTATATACTAGTAGGCAGATGACGGAGGTGCTGAAATGAGTGAAACTTTTGAGAGTTCTGGATAGGGTAAGTGGCCGCCTGGTGGGAAGCTCTAGGACGGTCGCTATCTTATTTTTCACTATCTTGCGGTAGCTGTGCGTTTTCAAGTTCAAACGCACGACGCGACACGTGGTATATTCTAGACTTTTGGCTTCCATTCCAGAAGCATCATATTTAGATACAGTGAAGAGAACCTTGACGTAGCTCACTGTCAATTCTGATTACTGTGAATCCACAATGGTGATGTTGATACAGGGTCCAAGGGCTCATACGTTCTGTGACACTGAACCATGGATCGCCAACATGTTAATATGAAGACCCTTATCACATTGCAATAATTGAACCTTGGAATGTACTTGCTCATGATTTTGGTTCGTGAGAGTTCGCCTAGGATTATTCGGAAGGCGCACTCGCACACTCCGAACTTTCAAAGAATTACCACATTCAGTTCATTAGACCATCCAACTTCGAACCCACTTCATCTATAAATTATCTGGTTTCATTGTATTATATATTTCGCCTCATCGGGCATTATAGCACCATCAGAACATCCACGTGTATTGTGCGTTGTAATCCTACAAATCAGCCTAGTCACGCCTATTCACTCTTTGGTTCCAGCACTCCACCCACGAACGGCAGTGAGTTCGCACACAGCAGCACATCCACCCCCTTGAAGATGCCTCAACCTCTAACTCCATTCAAGCTCGACACCATCCTGCCAAAAATAAACCAAACCCACCAAGCACAATGCCTCCCCGCAACCCATCCCGCACCCCATCACTCACCACCTCACAAACCCAATCCACCACCACCCGCAACGCCACCAACCAACTCGATCCCCCACCCCTCACCTGCCCCCAACCAACCCGCTACCCGCCTCCAACAACAACCTCCTCACCCCATCCCCACACATCCACCACCACCTCCTGGACACTCCTCCCCCCAGACCCATCCCCCTCCTACTCCTTCCCCGCAACCTGGCCCACCGCCCTGCACGACACCAACACCGCCCTCACAGCCGTCAGCGCCGCAACAGCAACCTACGCACAAGCCCTCGCGCGCTCCGGCCTCGGAAAAGCCAGCATGAGCATCGGCAGCGCACTAGCAGCCAGTGCGCGCAAAGGCGTGGGCATCGTCCGCGAGAAAGTCGTTGCTGTTGCGGAAAAGCAGCGTGGTGAACGCAGTGGGCAGGGTAGCAAGAAGAAGAAGGGGAAAGTGAAAAGGGGCAATGAAGATGCAGAAGGGGTGTTTGAAGACGAGCAGGGATTGTTTGTGCTGGAGGCGAGGGTGAAGGAAGATGGGGAGGGGGAGGAGGATGAGTTGGAGGATACGGGGGTGATGGTGGAGCCGATGCGGGATTTGTATACGGGGAGGGTGAAGAATTATGAGAGGGAGAGGAGGGAGCATGAGGGGTGGAGGAAGGCGGGAGTTAGGGGGGTGGAGAGGGAGGATGGGAAGAGGAAAGAGGAGGTGCAGGGGAAGGTGGGGGAGGATGGGCTGGTGAGGTTGTTTGAGTTTGATGAATAGGAGGATTTTTGTTGGGGAGGAGGGAATATGATGGATGTGGGGATTGGTATGGATTGGCTTGTGTATATATTGAAAGGTCATCGTCTTGCTTTTCCGAACTGTTTTGATTTTGATTTTGATGTCGAAAGTGTTCATAAACATAGTTTTCTTCATATTCAGATCTTATCACTTACGAGTAATCACAATCACATTTAGATCTGATATTGAAATACTTCATAGTGGTATTGATTCATGAACTCGTACCCAACCATATACATAAACACGTATTCGAACACCATACTCTTCCTCTGCTCTACAACTTCTCCTTCTCCAGACCCTTCCATCCCCACTCCTGAGCAATAAGCTCGGCCGCACGCTCACCAATACCCAAAACAGTCAACATGGGGTTGATAGTGGGCATCTCAGGAAAGACACCAGCATCCGCAATCCTCACGCCCTTCAAGCCGCGAATCTTCAACTCTGGATCGACAACAGCGTACTCGTCACATGAGACGTCACCCATCTTGGTGGTGCCAGCTGGGTGGTAGACGGTATGTGCGACTCTACGGCCATACTCGCTGAGTTCCTCGTCTGTTTGAACCTTGGGGCCGGGGGCGACTTCGCGCTTGATCCAGTCTTTGAAGGGGGCTTGTTGGGCAACTTGACGGGCGGCTTTGAGGCCTGCGACAATGGTGGCGGCATCGTAACCTTCGGGGTCGGTGAAGTAGCGGAAGTCCAGGGCGGGCTTGACAGAGGGGTCTGAGGAGGTCAAGTAGATGCGGCCGCGAGAGCGGGGGCGAGGGATGTTGGGGGTCATGCAGAATGCGTCGATAGGAGAGTCGTAACCGAGACTTGTAGATGTTAGAATTGAAATGGTATAGAATTATTGGTTCTGCGTCAGGTGACTTACCGAGCTGTGTTGAGGCAGAAGGGAATTTGGTAGCAGTGCATCATGATATCGACAACGTCACCATCATCACCTGCTGCGTTGGTGACTTCCCTTCGTAGGAAAATGCCAGCATCTGAATCCATGGTGGTTTGGTTTGCAGGTACGGGCTTGTTCAGCTCCCAGATGATGATGCTCTCGGGATGATCCAGCAAGTTCTCACCTACACCGGGAATGTTCTTGACAACGGGTATGCCAAGGTTTGTTAGTTGATCCTTGGGTCCAAGACCAGACAGAAGCATCAATCGAGGTGTGTCAACTGCGCCAGCACAGAGAATGGTTTCACACCTAGGGTTCAGTGTTCGCTTCTCACCATCTTGGAAAGTCAGGTTGATGCCAGTGACCTTGTCGCCATTGACATTGGCCTTGCTAACCCAGGCATTGGTAAGCACGGTCAAGTTATCACGCCTCTCATCACCACGGAGGATAGGGTGAATATAAGCTACACTGGCGCTGCTTCGGTGGCCAGTATCAGGGTTATATGATACCGAGAAGAATCCAACAGAGGGCTTCAGGCCACCCTTTGTCTTGATCTCATGGTTGAAATCATGGACTACGGGGATGTTCATGGCAGTTGAGCACGAATCAATCCAGTCTAAGCAAAGCTGATTACGGTGCTTCTCGTGTACGGGCTGGACAGTGTTGCGTAGGTTGTCGAGCACTCGCATGAAGGTCTTGAAGTTCCACCCCTTGCAGCCTTGTGCTTCCCATCTCTTGGTATCATACTCAAATGGCCTGAAGGAGATGAGTGTGTTGTGTGATGAGCAGCCACCCAGGACCTTTGCACGGGAGTGGCGGATGTGTGAGTTGCCCATGGGCTGTTCGGTTGTGCCATAGTCGTAGTCTAGCTCACCTCCCAGGAGATTCAGCCAGTCTTTGAGGAGCAATACACGGTCATCCATGAAGTCGCTTGGGCCAGCCTCGATCAACAAGACGGATTTGTTAGGGAGATATTCAGACAAACGAGAGGCAATGACACAGCCGGCTGTGCCTCCACCGACAATGACGAAGTCGTAGGAGGCATCCTTGGGGATTGAGGTAACAGTTTGTGTCATGGTTGCGTGTGGAATGGCTATGTCGCGCGGGGATGATGGACCTGGACTAGGGCTGGTGGATGGCCTCTTATGTATGTACTCGGCACGAAGCGGGTGGAGCAGTTTGATTAAGTACTGAAGTTGGAGCACAGGATGAAAAATTGTTACCTGATTAGAGCAAGATAGAGCACGGACGCCACGGCGGTGTTGGAGGTGACACTGGTGAGGCTCTTGAGGAACAAGGTCGGAGCAGCTGCAAGATATGTAGATGGCCTTCCCAGATAAGACGTGCTAGACGGTCCTTTTTCGGCGGCGGCGGCACAGTGCACGTTCCCCAACGATGATGCCGTCAGCGGGATAGCGAGCAGGTTTGGCGAAAACTGGATAGGGCGAACGCTGGGACGGAGATGGTGTTGACTTTGGTCGAGTTTTATACGACGCCAGAGTAAGCCGTCAGCAGCGCTTGCATGAGGAGCTTTCATCCTATCTTTGTCGGCCATCCGCCAATGGAGCAAATCACGTTAGGAAAAAATTGTGGAAGGCGCAATCGCTGCTTTCGTATGCGATCTACCCCGCTTAGCGGAACGTGCTTGGGCTGGGATTATCCTTGCTAGCGCGGGACCCACCTACCGGGCTCGGCAGGCGGTGAAAGGCTCGGCATACGTCGGGCAACGGTTTCTGCCAGCGACCACCTCCAACCTCGACGCAGAAGCGCCGGGTGCATTGCTGTGACATGCGCCTACGGAACCACTGGCCTCGTACCTTTCTCTTATCGTACGCTTTCTGACCAAGGGTATTTTGCCTGTCGCGGGAAGCTCGTCTACATCTGCTGCAGCGGACTCCCCCGACTACCCCATCTTTGTTCCTGTCAATGTAGGCCAATGCTATCCAACCCACTAGCTTCATTCACATACTGACATTGTGGCAGACTTTGCACATTTGTGACACCAGCTCCTCTCTTTTGGTCATTGATATACTGGCCTGAGTGCACTGCTCGTTGTACATCTTCACAAAAGCAGCCCCATCTCCAAACACGACCCCTCCAATTGCTGCCGCTTCTTGCCATCATGTCACTCCCATATGCACCTCGTTTCGCCTACTACGACGGCAAGATCCAATCGAGCAGTTCCGTCTCGTCTTTCCAAACCATTGACCCTGCCACCGCAGAGCCCCTTGCCAACATTCACACCACCACCCAGCAAGCCATCGATGCAGCCGTCACTTCAGCACAAAAAGCCTTCCCCGAATGGTCAGCCACACCACCCATCGAGCGCGCACGCATCCTACAAAGAGCTGCTGCCCTTCTCCGCGCGCGCAACGATGAACTCGCCCGAATTGAGACCCGCGATACGGGCAAGCCCTTCTCTGAGACATCTACCGTAGACGTCGTCACCGGCGCAGATGTTCTGGAGTACTTTGCGAACCTAGTTGGAGGCGGTGGTATGAATGGGGAGACGACACAATTGCGCCCAGATGCCTGGGTTTACACCACCAAGAACTCACTGGGTGTCTGTGCAGGCATTGGCGCCTGGAATTACCCGATCCAGATCGCCCTATGGAAGTCAGCACCGTGCCTGGCTGCTGGGAACTGTATGGTTTACAAACCTTCAGAATTCACACCGCTACATTCGACCGAATTGGCCAAGATCTACGCGGAAGCGGGTCTGCCATCCGGCGTCTTCAATGTCGTGCAGGGTGGAGGGGATGTTGGTGCATACCTGACTAAGCACCCAGGCATCGCAAAGGTCAGCTTCACTGGTCAGGTTTCAACTGGCCAGAAAGTTGCTGGCAGTGCAGCAGGGGAGATGAAATATGTGACCATGGAGCTGGGTGGAAAGTCTCCATGCGTTATACTCCCAGATGCAGATATTGACCAAGCAGTCGATGGAGCAATGATGGCCAACTTTTTCTCTACTGGCCAGGTTTGTACCAATGGCACACGTGTATTTGTCCCTGAGTCGATGAAAGCAGAATTTGAGAAGAGACTGCTTGAGAAGATGCAGCATGTCCGAGCAGGAGATGTTCTAGACTCGAATACCAACTTTGGGCCTCTGGTATCAAAGCCACATTATGAGAAGGTCATCTCGTATATCAAACATGGCCTCGAGAAAGACAAGGCCAAGCTGCTCTATGGTGGCGCAGAGAAGCCCTCGTGGCTGTCCTCGCACTACGATAAGGCTTATCAACAGGGGTACTGGGTGCAGCCCACTATCTTCACCAACTGCACAGACGACATGAAGATTGTACAAGAAGAGATCTTTGGCCCAGTAATGTCCATTCTCACCTACAAGACCGTCGAGGAAGTGATCCAACGCGCCAATGCAACCAAGATGGGTCTTGCAGCAGGCATATTCACAAAAGACTTGAACCTAGCGCATCAAGTCATCGCACAACTACAAGCAGGTATCACGTGGATAAACACTTGGGGTGAAAGCCCAGCCGAGATGAGTGTGGGTGGATGGAAGATGAGTGGTGTCGGTGTGGAGAATGGCAAGAAGGGTCTCGAAGCTTGGGTGAAGAACAAGAGCACCCTAGTTGAGATGGGCGGTGCTGTTCCAACTGTTTTCGCGAAATTGTAAATGAAGCCGGGGGAGTGTTATATACCACTGTACACAATACAAACTTTTTGCATACCATGACTTCATCCGACTTCCCGAATAATGATACATCCATGTTACTACACACATACAGTACTCATACACCTAACGTTACCAGTACATATATCATACACCCACCCCACCCTCCCATCAAGCATCCTTCATATCCGTCCGCTTATCATTCCCATGCTTCTGCCAACACCTCCTAAATATCTCCATCTAGCCATTGTCAGCCTGATATCACTCCCTCGGCTCACGCCTCGGCTATCCGTGGCCCAATGCAACTCCATCTTAGAAAACAGTCAACTGAACTTACCTCGCTCTTACACGCGCGCCAATCTTTCTTCTCATAGTAACAATCCGTCAGTTTTGTGTTCTCATCTACACCTGTCAGTCCAATTGCCATTGAGGTGCAACAACGTTTTGCAATGAATCTGTGAAAGGGTAAGAAGGGGAGACTTACCAGCGCACCCCGTGCTGAAAATCCGCTTGTCCCTACAAAATCCCAGTCAGCTCACCTGCATCTCATCGCATCCGCACTTGTCCATCTGCCTTCCAGCGCACCACCACCACGCCGCCAATTCAACGAGAGAACAAAACGCACCAGTCATCAGGTTCATCATCGATAAGAAGTTGCGCCGCAGCAACGCTTGCTTTGGAATCCTTTGACATTTCTTTTGAAAAAAGTCGGGTTGTTGTTGTGGGAAGTAATAGTGTTGTAGTGTTGTTGGGTCAGGTCAGGTCACGTTTTAGTCTACTTGGGGAGCTCTGGTAAGTTAGGGTGCGGGTAGTTTGGGGACGGAGAAATTCGGCGCCGAGAACGTGAACGTCACTCAGCCGACTACGAAGGCAGAAAGAGAGAAAGAGAAAAGAGAAGGGGCAGCAGGGAAAATGGCGACGAAGAAGATGAATGTTTTGGTTTATTCTGGTGAGTTTGATTATTTTTGCAATGTGTTTTGTTGGAGGGGGTTTGAAATGCTGATGACTTGGGGTTTCGGTGCTGATTTGCGATGTAGGCCATGGAAGTACGACGGAGTCGGTGCGCCATTGCTTGTATACTCTGCGCAGATTGTTGTCGCCTACGTATGTTGTTATTCCTGTGACGGGTGATGTTATTATCAAAGAGCCGTGGTTGAGTACATGTGCTTTGCTCGTATTTCCTGGTGGTGCGGATTTGGGGTATTGTCGTACGCTGAATGGTGAGGGGAATCGACGCATTAGTCGCTATGTTAATGGCGGTGGGTCGTACCTTGGATTTTGCGCGGGTGGATATTATGGCAGCGCCAAGTGTGAGTTTGAAGTTGATGATCCTAAGATGGCGGTTGTAGGGGATCGTGAACTGGGCTTCTTTCCGGGCATTTGTAGGGGTTTGGCATTTGCGGGGTTCCAGTATGCAAGTGAAGCGGGGGCAAGAGCTGCCAGTATCAAAATCAACAAGGCGGCTTTTGAAAATGCGGATGATAGTATTGCGGATACGTTCAAGAGCTATTACAATGGTGGTGGGGTGTTCTTCGATGCGAAGAAGTTGGACAACAGAGGTGTAGAGATCCTTGCGAGTTACACTGAGGATCTTCATGTGGATTCAGGCGAGGGGCAGGCGGCCGTAGTCTATCGAAAGATTGGTGAGGGACATGCTGTTCTCACGGGACCACATCCTGAGTAAGTCTCCATTATCCTGTATGCACTTCATCCCTGACAATGATAGATTTGCTCCACAAAACTTGAGCAAGATTCCCAGCGTACCTTCTTATGAATCTGTCATCCAAGATATCACTGCGACTGACAAGACCCGTCTTGTCTTCGTAGCCCTGATGCTCCAAAAGTTGGGCTTGCAGGTCAACGAGGAGGAACAAGTGGTACCATCCCTCTCCCGTCTCCACCTCACCTCTCTCACCACAGCAGACGTCTCCAACCTCGTCTCGGGCTGGTCTGAAGTCCTTACTGTAGTGGATGAAGATAAGTATATCAAAGGCGAGAATGATGTATTTAGGATCGAGACACCCAGTAGTCCCTGGAGCGTGAAGGAGCTCAAGAGAGCAGTCAGTGCCGTCTCAGAAAAGCTCCCAACGCTCGTCTCAACCGGCAATGTCAGTGACCAAACCGAAGCAGACAAGAAGAAACCCAAGACAAAAGAAGAAGAGATCCAAGACTGCATCCAATACACATCAGCCTCATCATCCGACCAAATCCTCGACTACACCAAAATCATCAAAGCCATCGTCCCCCACACAGACGGCCTCCCCACCACCAAAGAAATCCCCTTCCACCACGAAGCCTTCTACGCCAACCTCCGCTTCTACCACGACACTCTCCGCAACCCCACCGCCTCCTTCGGCAAACACCTCCTCTACGGCGAAGTCGTAACCTCCACCAACACGCTCCTCGAAAAGAACCCCTCCCTCCTCCGCACCCTCCCCACAGGCTTCACCCTGACGGCAACCACGCAAATCGCCGGCCGCGGCCGCGGCTCCAACGTCTGGATCGCACCCCCAGGCGCCCTAATGTTCTCCACCGTCCTCCACCACTCCCTCACCCTCTCCAACACCGCCCCCATAGTCTTCATCCAATACATCGCCGCCCTCGCCACCGTGCGCGCCATCCGCAACTACGCCCCGGGCTACGCAGACCTCCGCGTAAAGCTCAAATGGCCAAATGATATCTACGCGCAACTCCCCGGCAGCGCGAACAACCCCGTCGTGAAAATCGGCGGGATCCTAGTGAATAGCTCGTACTCCGGATCCTCCTACGACCTCGTCTGCGGGATTGGTCTGAATCTTTCCAACGCGCTGCCTACCACGTCGCTCAACCTGCTAGCTGCAAACCACGTCCCGCCGCTCAAGCCGTTTACGCCGGAGAAGTTGCTGGCGAGTATTCTGGCGCAGTTTGAGAGCTTGTATGATGAGTTGTGCGCGGCTGGGTTTACGCGCGGGATGGAGGAGGAGTATTATGAGAATTGGCTGCATACGGATCAGATTGTTACGTTGGAGGCGGAGGGGGGAGTCAAGGCGAGGATTAAGGGGATTACGAGGGATTGGGGGCTGTTGTTGGCGGAGGAGTTGGGGTGGGAGGAGAGGGGGACGGGGAGGGTCGTTGCGTTGCAGAGTGATAGTAATAGTTTTGATTTTTTTAGGGGGTTGGTTAGGAGGAAGGTTTAGGGACTGTGAAAAGCATTGGGGATGTTCAGGTGCTTTGTAATTTGATTTGTATTTTGGATATCTTTGGTGTGCTAATGCGATGTTGCATTGCGTCTTGATGCTTATAGTTGTATATGCCTTGTGCTAGGCTGGCTTCTTGGCCAATGCTGTTTGATAAAAACGCCATCTAAAATGCCTAGGTGCTCCAACATACGAAAAAAGAATGATTAAAAGGAAATTCGTCTCTTATTGCTCCAACTTTTATCGGCGGAAGTAGTCTTGCTGCTGTCCATCGCGGTCAGGGCTATAGGGAGTGTACTGTCCAGGTGGCTGTCGACCCATAGGTGCTGCACTAGACAACAGATTCGTCTGTGGAGGAATCTCATATGGTGTCGAGTGGCTTTCGATCCGTTGCATAGGCGACGGACTCGGGCTGTATTCGCGGAGGTTCGATGGTGTATGATGATATCCCGCTGGATAAGTCATGCCAGTCTCATCCAACGTGCGCACAGATTCTCTTGATGAGCTGCGTCCCCTATGATCATCTCCAAATGCTGAGGGAGTTTCAGAACGTGAGATACTGGCACCATAAATGGATCCTTCGCCATGTTCCTCGTTGAAATCGGGTCGGTTTTTGTAGTTTTCGAAATCCATATTACTTTCGGACACAAATTCGAAGGGTCCAGTGGGAGCCGCTGCTTTTCCGGGGTTCTCTTTGCTCATACGCTTCATGGTGTAGACATCGCTGTATGCCGTGTCACCTAAATCGCCATCCAGACGGCCACGGTAGACTTCAGCGAGAAGGTGTTTACTCTTTTCGTGGACCATGGGCACGGTCAATTTCTGGTAAAGAGCAGGGTGACTAAGTTCGTTAGCTTGATTTCTGACAGATGACCGGTACAACTTACCCGAAGCGAACAGCGACGCGATCCCGCCTCCTCGACTCTTTATCAATGGGTGTTGGCGCCTCAACACCCTTTGACCTTTCTCCTTGGGTGTAATATTTGAGCGAGTTGTCAAATGTGCTCTTGCAGTAAAATTTGAAAGCTAGTAGAGCAAGCGGTAGAGGGGCCATAGCACCAAGCATCATCCATCTCGAGCCATAACCGCGAGCAGAGACTAGTAGCGCAATGATGCAGTTCGACAACATGAGACCAGCTAGCATTCGATTGAAGAGCACGCGCCAAAACGCACCTCCTGATTCATTCTTGGTGCAGAAGACATACATTAGCAGGTACTTCTTCATCCACGAATCGAGTGTGAAGTAGAACGCTACAACGATCAATGTGATTGGCTGGAGAGGAGCGAAGCAAAGCGCGACTGTCGAATAAAACAGAAAATAGTTGTAGTAACTGGCGTAGTCGAATGGTGGAGGCGCGGTTCGGTTGATCAGTTCTCTGGGCGTTGGATTCAAAAATTTGCGCGAGAATGAGCCCCAGGCCAAGTTGACGACTTGGGAGAGATCGACAGCGGCACCTAGATTACGTTGAACGAGCCAAGTCACCCAGAAAGGTGAGACGTCGCACAGAGTGATCATGATAGTTTCGAAGAATCTGATCCTGTGCATGATTTCCATAAAAGGCCGCTTTTGGTCTTTTGCCAAAGAGACCACCATGACGATCATCCCAAACATAGCGGAGAAGAGCGAGAACACGAACAGATTGTTGAAAACGAAGAAGTTGTACAACTGGGCTGTGACGTGTCGCTCTCGCGAAGTCTTGGTCACATCACCAGCTTTGATGGACAGACGACGGAAAATGATTGGCAAAAGGTAGTAGAATAGTGATGTGAGCGCGGGCGCGAGAATACCTTGCACAATTGCCCAAACTTTTGGGTTTTTGTTGAGTTCAACCTGGAAGCGAGGCCATATAAATCCAAGGTTAGTAAGCTTGGAGAGAAAGACGGCGATGAGAGCGTTAGGAATGAAGTAGAGGAGCGTGAGCATGGTGATCCAGAAGCGGTTGACAATGCGCCTCCAGCGTCGGGTTTTCGCATCTAGGAGCAGATTCTTCCAAATGATGTCTCTGGGCTTGGGAGCAAGCCGGACAGTCGTTCCTTTGGGGTGCTTGCTGCGCGCTGCAAAGGCAACACTATGAGCGGATTCGATCGACTCGTAGCTGGCAAATCCGTAAGGCATGGCGTCTCTGTTGTCAACGGTTTGTCGAGCCTGCTTAATCTGACCCTCTAGTCGCTGAATGCGAGCAGTAAGATAGTCAATTGCATCAACCTTTTGCTTCTTGTCGACGAATTCGGGATCCTTCTTAGAGGGAATACAAAGCGGGCGCGACGAGGGCAGCGAACTCGGATTCTTGAGGTACTTGGCCAGAACAGACTCGAGCTCAATGACTGCTTCTTCGTGCTGTTCGATGAGATCTGGAATATCCTTGACGTTTCTTCCAATCGACACACGGGGTACTTCAGGTGTTGTGCGTAGGCTGTCTGTGATTTCCACGATGCCCTGGTCTGTTCGATACTCCCTCTTGATGTCGCTAATCATCAAGCTCCTAGAATGAAGACTATTCTGATATTCAGCCGAATCCATATACGACCTCCTGAGCCTGTGTACAGCGCGATATGTCCACCACAAAAAGCCACAAACAATGATGTTGAAGATGTAGGCCAGAGCGATGAAGGCCCAGAAGATCTCGCCAAACAAATTGCGCGGCGTCATGAGGAAAATGGCCGAGCTGCCAGCTTTATTTGGCAAACTGTTCTGGAACGCGACAGATTTGATTACGTTGACAGGAATGACAATGGCACAACCGACAATGGCCAGGACAGAGAACATGTTCCTACACATGCGGGCGAAGCGCAGGAATATGGTCGCATCCAGGCCAATCATGTGTACGTAGAGGTCCTCGTTCGTCTTGAACACGGGCTTGTACCATGCGAACAGACTTTTGCCCATTTCTGGAGGTCGGTGTTTCTCGTCGGCATGGCGAAGACGGGGAGCGTATACGATGGTATTGAAGGGTCGCAGAATCAGGAATATGAGGAATATGGCACCGGTAATAGCGAGGGATGTGCCTATAGCGATTAACACAGAGTCTTGCGAGACCTGCTCCAATCAGTTACTGTTTGCGCGCGGGAGACAAGCTTAACGTACAGTAGCACCCAGTGGGTTATTGTTCATAAGATCTTCTAGCTTCTTTTGTATGCTCTCGTCCCGCGAGAGCAGCATTCGCTTCAGCATCGCCGCCATGGCTAAAGTATGTACAGAAAGACGGCGCCCGTATGCGAGTAGAGGGAGGCAGCGAGGGCGTGGGTGCCACAGATTAGGGTATATGTGTGTAACGAGAGTGGTTGAAAACGGCTATGACTTTCAGCGCATGCCTGCTGTACTCTCTGTGAACAATGCACACAAAGTCACGAGTGTTGTTTTTACAGGAAACAAGGAGACAATGGGGGGATGGTCAAAAAGAAGGCTCCCCACAAACAAGATGGTGATAAAGGAACGAACGCTCCGGATCAGCGTTCAAAGAAGGGCCGTCGAGTAGCCGTTGGGACCTGGGACAGCAAAGGGACAGCCACAGACAGCCACCCCTGCGACATGTTCGTCGGCTGTCCCTGCCGCCAGATTCTTTCCTGGCCACTTGACTGGTCACGCCTCGCGCCGCGTAAACGCCGGTGCCATGCACGCGGCTCCACCGTCGACGTGCATTTCTATTTTTTGGTCGAGAACACGACCGATCGCGTGGAAGCATGCCCCTTTTCGCCCAAGATCTTCACTGTCTGCCCTGGATCCTTTGCGGAGGAATGCTATCCAGTGGCGCTATCTGGCCCACCAGGCTGTTACTTTTGCAAGGCGTCGTGTCAAAGTCTTGGGAGAAATATTGATTTTTCCACCGCTGCATAAACAGCATCGCAGATCTTGTGACATGCTCACCCGGTCAAGTTGCCTGGCTGACTTGGTCGTGGATATGAAAACTGGCGACTGGTGTTTCGCATGCCTGGTTTCAGTAGGCCCCTAATTAAAACATTCATGCTGGTGGTTTTTGGTGAGGCATAGCAACCATTGGGTGACGTTTGCCGATAGAGCCGTTCACAACGTGTTTCAAGCGTCACTGGGCAAGAGGGCGCTTACATGAAAGCATCTTAGCTGTAGTGGTACGTATACATATCGACATCTTGATCCGTCTGGCGTCACACTGTACGCAGGGCCCGGTGGGAGCGTCAAGATGGGGCACGAGACGTATGGTGATCTTTTGAGCAAGTAAATACGATCTTTCAGCTGGACATGCTCATGTCAGAAGTACCGGCTGGGATCAATGGAATGTGCACGCGGCATAGTGACTAGGCGTGCGGAAATGTTCGCAAAAGCAAGTGTAGGCGCACAGTTCATCCTGGCAAATAATCGGTCACGTGAACTGGTGTAAAGTAGTAGTGGTTTGATATTGATTGACCAACGAGGGTGATACAATAGTGCTCTTGCTTGATGGGATATATCTATAGTAAGGTTAATGAACTCTTGGCAAGCTTATTAATTCCTCCCTATTGAGTATTTGAGGGTATTGCAACGCAACTTGCATTAAGAATCAACTCAAACAGGACACAATTTAGAAAAAGAGGGATGTTCAAGATCAGTACTTATATCATAGGATTCTTTAGTATACAGTTTTTCACATTTATACTGAATAATACAACTTGAACATGCTATCCCATCTCATCCTCCTACCAAAAGTCCACGCTAGTCCAAGCCTTGGCATTACAGGGTTCAACCGTCGAAATCTCCAAAACCACAACCACACGCATCGCCCAACACCACCACAACCCGCCATTGCGCCCACACCCACACCCAAACATGAACCTCTCGACCTTCAGACCGGTCTTCCGACCCTTCTCCCTCTCCTCAAACCTCCCATCAAAAGCAATTCGCCCACAACAATGCCTCG
Source organism: Shiraia sp. slf14 (assembly GCA_000498155.1). Taxonomy (NCBI): domain Eukaryota; kingdom Fungi; phylum Ascomycota; class Dothideomycetes; order Pleosporales; family Shiraiaceae; genus Shiraia; species Shiraia sp. slf14. The sequence goes on from AXZN01000021.1 coordinate 240,269, forward strand.
CGCAAAGATCCCTCCTCCAACAAACCACAAGCTCGCCATTCTCATCCACATCCCGCATGCAAAAGCGTAAAAAAGGCGGCCCAGGACACGATCCTAGAATAAGTACGTCTTTCTCCCTGCCTGCCCTTACTCCATCCCCCCCACCCAATCTCTATTCAGATCCCCCAAAGCTAACACTACTCCCCAGCTACAATCCGCTACCACCTCTCCCACCCCCTCACCCCCCGCCCCCTACACTTCTCCCGCACCCGCTCCCTCCGCCACTGGACCATCCACCGCGCCTGGCTCTTATTCCTGCGCAAACGGCGCGCCGCCGAAGCCCTCGAGCTCGAGCGCCAATATGCCTCGATGCGCGCTGCGTGCGAGCACCTGCGCCTACTAGACGACCACGGCAACCGCGTGGAGGAGCACGAGGCGGGAGGCCAGGGCCCGGATCCGTCGCGGTTGGGTAAGCGCGGGAGGGAGGTGGGTAGGTTGTATAGGAGTGCGATGTTGAAGCGTGGGGTTTGGGGAAGTGTGCCGGTGGAGTATGCGAAGGTTCAGACGGATTTTCCGGCGAGGGAGGGGTGGAATCATGGTTGGACTAGGGTTTAGATGGTGGAGGGTATGTTGAGTTGGGTGTGATGGATTGAAGGTCATGTATGAGATGGGTTGGGTTGTGATGAAAAGAACAATCTTTGAATGTCAATGTAAGGCGCATATGGAAAAAAAGATCGAGGCAACGTCGATAAAAGACGTGTGTATATTATGCAACACTCCAATATCCTACTACTTCAACACCTCATCCGCATCAATTCTCGCATCTTGCCTTCTCCTTCTCCTCCTCTCTCTTTCTCCCCCCAATCCGAGCTTCGAATTGCCATTTCTCCAAAATTCAACTTTATGCACAATGGATATAAATGAGCGGAAAGATGACTACGTTCATCATCGTCATTAGTCGAGTCCAGATCATTTTCACCTTGCCACCCATTCCATTCCATTTCTGGAACAAAAAAAACCTCCTCCCCACCATATTCGTACTCGAGAAAAGAACAGTAAAAACAATTATTTATGAGAACAGAAAGAGCCCTTATGAATATTTCTCAACGTGCTAGCCTCGATTTTGAACGCGAGATGATTTGACGGAAGGGAGAATGCAATGAGCGCTTGTACGCCCATGAAAATGATTAAAGGTCAAAAAGTAGTACGCCATGAAAACACCGCCCGATGCATTGAAGAATATGGTTGCGGATGAGGATAGTGGTGGGTGTTTGGATGTGGTTGAGGGGTGTTTGGCTGATTCGTCCGAGAGGCATTGATTCCTCACAGAACAACACAGCAACCACCTGACTCTTTCTTGTCGACGGAAAGTAATGCGGCGCGAGTTGCAGCTTCAAAGACATCGTCGACACCATCGCCCGTCAGTGAACTGCATTCCAGGTACTTTCGAGCGCCAATCATTTCCTTCATATCACTGCCTTGCTTAGGGGTAGTGAAACGAAGCGACTTCTTGCGCATCTCTTCTTGAGCGAGCGGGTCGTCACGAAGATCTTTCTTCAAGCCAACGAGGATGATGGGAATTCCAACGCATCGTTCACGGGCCTCTTCAGCCCACTTGTGCTTTACGTTTTCTAACGAGTCAGGTGAGTCGACGGAGAAGCCGATGAGGATGACATGGGCCTTGCTGTAGGCTAGTGGGCGTAGGCGCTCGTAGTCTTCTTGTCCAGCGGTATCCCATAATGCCAGTTGGACCGATTTGCCGTCCACTCTGCAGTCGGTGACGTAATTCTCGAATACAGTGGGAACATAGCGCTGAAAGGCACATTAGCAAGTGACACAAGCCATCTTACTGTGGCGCAGCTAATCTACTCACGGTCGGGAAGTAGCCCAGCGTGAAGACACTGAGCAAACTAGTCTTTCCACAAGCTCCGTCGCCGATGATGACCAATTTCCTGTGGGCCTCTGGTCAGCATATTGTCGGAGGCAGTGCCGCATGCAACATGATCGGTGCGACGGCTGGATACGGCTGATGGTACTGGTGGTGAAGCGAAACGAGCGAACGATAAAAAATATTGACCAAACGGAGCAAGAATTGAACGCGAACCGATAAAATGTGGACATGGGGAACCTGTAGTGTGCCCTATTTTTAGACACCTGATGTCGGACCAGGTACGCCAATGCAAGCTAAGGCGCAGGCCGGGGTGCGCAACAGCATCAAACTATTGACACAAGTCACAGCTGAAGCTCTGCGGGAAGGTGTGGAATGGCGAAAAAAATGTGCAGGTTTGTGGTGATGCTGGGAGTAGAAGAGAAAAATCGCATGTGAAAGTGAATCAAAAACAAACACCAGAAACAGGCGTGCAATTGAGTAGAATAGAATTTGAGACTGGGGTTTTGCAGATGTGAGAGAGAGTGAAATATGCACGTACCTTCGCATCACCGGCTCGCCATTCTGCTGCTGGGCCATTGTGGTAGTGGTGTTTGAGAGGAAGTGGCGGCGAGTAAGTTGCGTATTCGGCTAACTAGGCAATGGGTTGACGTGTGCGATGCGAGGTGAAGTGTTTGGCAGTGAGGAACGAGAGTCGTCGATTCGCGAGAGTGGGTATGTCGAGAGGAGCCAGGTGCAGTGATGCGATTGTTTGGTGTTTGTGTTTGGGCTGGCAACGCCGGCAACAAGAAACAAGTGGTCGTGTTTGGGACGACAGCAAACGAGGGTTGCTCAAAGTGAGACGGTGTGTTGCCCAGCAAAGGGTTCCACGGCGAGGAGTAGCAACGATGGACGGCGGGAGTGAGTGAGGGAGGGAGCTGACAGCGGGTGAGGCAGTGCGAGAAGCCTGGGTGAGCGAGAGGACAGTGGTGGACTGAGAGAGCAAGACGAGAGAGGCGGAGGCCAGGGCCTTTTAATAATGGGATGATGCAACGGGACGGCGCACACACACACGGCGGCGGGCTGTGACAAGCGGCTGAAGTA